>VYXH01007877.1:127172-148792 GCA_013397275.1 Burhinus bistriatus
GAGGGAAAAAAAAAAAAAAAAAAAAAAAAAAAAAAAAGAAGCCAAACGCTAACTTTGTTTTCTAGTCGTTCCAGTCTCAACATGAAATCAGATGATGGGCTGAGACCGAACTGCAAAACTGCCCAGATAACCACAGCCATCATCAGCATCCCCACGCCGCCCGCACTCACGCCAGAAGGCGAGAGTAGGCCTCCGCCCAGCAGCCCCAGCCACTCCACGAACATTTCCACCACCACCACAAGCAACATAGTCAAGGTCTCCGCCTTGTAAGATGTCTCGTGCACAGAAGGAGGCTGGAAGACCAGTGCCCCTCTCCCTCCACACCTCCATGTTCCTTTCTTGCTGCAAATTGTGCCTGGATGGACCAACCTGACATTTCGTCATCGTATTAGCAATGGAGACCTAACGAGGCAGCTTTCTTCAGACTCGCATTCATGCTGTGGACTGAGGAAGGATTAGGGGATGGAGGAAGAGGTTGGTAAAAGGAAAAACCTGCGTGGAGGGTGTGCTGTGCCATGGTACAGGGCAAAAATCACCTGCGGAGGCTGGAGGGAAAGAATCATCATGGCAACAAGAGAGTCAATAAAGAAAATGGAAATATAACACTGTGTATCGCAGCACCTTTTTAAAGGTTTTTAATGGATAATATTTATTCATGAGGAAATGACTGAAAAGGTGAAAAACAATGGATTTTGTGAATTTTTTTCTTCATGGAGCAGAACGTTTGAACCAACCAAAATTTCACATTTTTTTTTCTTTTATAGGAAAAGATTTAGACAAAGAAGCCACCTGTCACAGAAATCTATTTCCATTCCTCTGTGTGTGTGCGTGCGAGTGTGCAGCAGAATCCCATCAGAGCAACACAGAATTACAAAGAGCAGAGCATGTTTCCATGATTGGGTGCACAGTAGGAAAATACGAGCATGTGTCAGCACATCCATGTGCACACGCACACACAGCTATTTCACCCTGGATGGCATTCTTTATTTAGACAATTTTGTATCCGCCTTTTAAGTCAATACAGTGCAATTGCAAACAGTGTGTTTGTCTGCTAATTATTGTCTGTGAAAACATATTTGTGGAAAAAAGAAAAAAAAAAAGACAAGCTTTAGTAGAGTTTTAGTCCCACATGGGTATCTGCTTTCTATTTTTGTTATCACTTACTTGTAAGAGTGTGACTAGACTACCAGTTCTGTATTTTTAAAAAGGTAAAAAAAAAAAAGGTAGGATTCTTTTTTAATACTGTACACACAAATGGCAAAGAATGAGAAAGCACTGAACTCAACTGCGTCAAGCGTTCATAAGTCTAACAGAGGTTTCTTGTAATGTATGCCCATGCTTTTTTATTTTTGTTTTCTATATACAAATTTATTTGCTAGCACTGGACATACAACCCATTGTAAATAGTAGTCAAATAATGTCTGGATCTATACTTGATGATAACTAACCCCAGAGCCAAATATCTTGCATGGACAGAGAGGTGTTTGGCTTTTTCACAGTCTTAGTGCTCCGGCTGTTTCATCGATGGCTTCTGGGTTGCACTGATTTTGGGGGTAGACTAGGTTAGCAATTTCAGTTCTCCATTCCCAGCCCAGGTTCTACAGCATGCACCTACTTGAGAAGGGGGAGCAGTAGTAGAGTTTGGAAGGCATTTGACGACGCATGGTACAGACGGCATTTTCTTTTTTGCAGTTCTACACTTAGTTTGGGAAAAGTCACGCAGTTCTAGTCAACCAAAAACTGAAGTAACACTGTGTGGTACTGCCAAGAAGCTAATACTTCTAACTGAGGTGTGGTCAGTCCTAGCACCTCTTTCTGAGATCTTTCTGGGAATGATTTATTGTAAGGAAGTACATGGTCCTGAAATATAACCGATTTCCCCTCCTAAGACAGTAACTTTTTTCTTCCATTCTGCCTTTCTCAAGTCCCCTTTTCAGAACAGGTGTGAAGGGCAGAGTGAGGAACAACATCACCCACCTTTTCGCTTGTCATACACTGTTTGGCTAATTATCGTGGTCATGCAGAAACGCCCCTTCAAGGCCCTATACACACCCATGAATGGCGATGCACCTAGCCCAAACAGCTTGTAGAAAATAAGGAAACATTTCAAGTGTCCTGTTTCTGAACAGTGATTTTACCAACATTAGACTTAAAAGAGCATGTTTGAGGCTGATTCCGCAAAGGGATGACTTTTTTTTAACATCTGTCATAATCTATTCTGATGTAATATTTATATACGCATATACATGCATACATATATAAATAAATACAGACATATACATGTACAGATAGATAAATAGACCTACATGCTGACTTAAACATATGAGCTGGCAATCCGCTTTGTTAGCACTCCTAACCTGTTAGTCTAGAGAGTGGACTCAGAGGGCTGATGCATTAACTCAATACCCTCCTTAGAAACCTACAACATTCTAGGAATATTAGGGCTATGGCTAAGCCTTCAGTAGCTGCACCAGCTCATAGTCATTTATTCCAGTGCTATAATATGTTACCCACAACTATGTTTAGTCCTGTTTAAATGATTGAAACGCTCTGCCTTTGCTGCTTCCTGTAGGAGGTTATACTGCAGTTAATCTTACCATTATTGAGTTTTTCGTGATGTATTAATTTAATCTTTCCTTTGCTTTAATTTCATTATTTGTCATCCTCTGCTCCCCATCTGAACACCCTCACCCTTGTAGATCAGAGGCCTTGCTCTCCACCACTTACCACCTTGCAACCTCATTTACGCTGGCACAGAATGAGGGCTGAATGCTGCCATGCTGACAGGGTACAGTGTTCCTTCCAACCCGCAGGAGTAAACACTTACAACAAGTCAGGGACTCCACATGGATTCTCAGTGCTGCCTTTCTTATTCCTGATTAACTGTGGAGTGCTAAATGAGCCACTTCATCTCTCTGCACCCATTTCTTTATCTGTAAATAGCAACCATGGCAGCCTTTGTCTACAGCACTATTTGGGCTTTTAATTGCTATCAATCAAAATGCTTTTCAAAAAAAAAAAAAAATTAACATATTTAAGAGGGGGGAAAAAAAGTGAGGAGGAAAGCCAAAGGCAGTCCTTGGGGTTTCTGGCTGGCTGCTTGGGCTCAGATTGTTGACAGCCGTGGCCTTTGTTCTCTTCCACAGAAGAGGAATCATTGTTATCCTTGCTCAAAAATACAAGGCTTGCCTCTTCTACCATTAACTTAGCAGGTGCTGCCCCATGCAGTCAGTACATCGGCTCAGACTTTCAGAGGATAAAGACAGACAAAATTAAGGAAGTCTGAGCCTAGAGGAACAGGAATAAAAATATTTTTAATGGAGGCATTAGCTTCCTTTATACACTGATTTGAAGTATACTGAGTAATGCTTCCGAAAGCACTTAAAAATATGCTTGTACAAAAGCTCCCTGGATTGCCCAACACAGCTACATCCTCATTACGAGCGCACTGTGCATCCATTGAAACAGCAAAGACAAGAATCTATCGCCATCGTGTCAGTGGTTGGTAGGGCACAACATAGCATCCTTCAAATGACACACAGGGAAGAAGGGAAAGCACTTGCACAGAAAAGCATGGGAACCGCACTACAGCCACTTATTCCTACAACAAAGGGAGACATAAACTGCAAGGCTCTTCATAATCTTCAAATAGCAACTTATAAACCATTGCTGAGATAAGGCCAAGTCACTCCTGAAAATTCCTGGGCCAGAACTTTAACAGAAGGAGTGGGACCGTTCTCTCCAGCGGTCCCCAGTACTGCCCTGTCTTACCAGCATCCCTCTCCCTTTCCCCAGGGCCACACACATCCATTGATAGCGATACAAAAACCAGCACATACCCCTGCAATCCTGGTCATTCCTGATGCATATGGAAGAGGGCTTCCTCAGGTGTGGGCTACCTGCGGGAGGAGAAGCATCCAGAAACATAGGTAGGTTCTAGTCCTGGTACAGTTCTGAAAGGCAGGAGGTACGAAACAGCCTGATTAGCAAGACTGCTCAACAAAACATCAATAGTATGTTGGCAGTTCATCTCAAAAGCCTTCCCCTTTCCCCCAATTCCTTACGACTTTTTATAGTTTTAGAAAAGTTCATTAAAAAAAGATGAAAACAGATTGTTTGTACAAAACACAAGTAGAAGGGGATTATTTTTTCAGTCTTTCATAAAGCAATATTAAAAATATCAAAGGAGCAACACCTTTTTCTGAGCATTTTGTTTCCTTTCCAAAGCCTTTTCTGAGGCAAAAATATTTTCACAGATTTTCAGCATATTCTATTAATAGATTTACTCTCTTCTCACCTGGCATTGGGCTGCTAATAGAAGGAATCACACCCAATTGGCAAAGAATGATGAGAAATACCTTTCATATCTAGGCTTTGACTTCTGTCTACTCTTACTAAAAAGCCACCTTTTACTTTCCTTTTCCTTAAAAATCTTAAGTGCACCCATAAAGAAGAGGCCACAGATAACGCATCTTGGTACATTAAAAATTAAGGTATTAGAAAACGTAATCCATCCTCCACTAGCACAACATCTTTCACTGCAATATATTGCATTGCTTTCTCTAGATTAGAAATAAAATTCTCCACGGAAAGGACTCCCACCGCTTCCCTGGAGAGCTTATTCCAGACTAATAGATCTCAATGTCAAGGATTTTTCCCCTGCTGTTCAGCCATAATTCTTTCCTCTCTTACTGCCATCCTTCGCACCATGTTAAATTATTCTCCTTTCCACATTGTAAGTTAGCTGCCTGCAAGCATAAGAGGAATATAAAACTTTCTACAGCAAATTCTTATCCCAGAAACTACTTTTGTCTGTCTAATAATTACCATTGCTAAAAGTGAACTGAGGAAAAAGTAAACTAAGTAACACACATGGCTTTAGTGTGGAATAAAGTTAATAGATAATTCAAAACACATCCTTCTTTACAGCTGGCCAGAAATACTAAGTTTGAGTCAATGCTACTTGTTTAACCCCGAAGTTGATAATATACTTGTGTTGCAAACCAGCACTTATCATTCTACTTTAGACAGCTTAAGGTGTGCACACAAAAATCAGATTAATACCAGCTAAAAAAAGTGGTGTTTCTTCAAATGTTTTGATTTTTTAAGTAAAGAGGTTGTAAACGTGTTGTATCTTACATGTATTATAAAGCAAATTCAGTAAATTAAAAATCCTGTTTAATTTATGGGTTGCAACATCCCTTGGATCCAGTAATATTTTTTCTATATCAAATTATGGCAGGGTTAAAAAGTCAGCATTGATGGGTGGCTTGCGAACATCAGCAGCTTTGACTTTATTCTGCTTTTAAAGTTAGGTGAATAATACACCTTTTCCTCAAAATTTACCAATCAAATATACCTTGATTTTAAAAAAAAAAACAAACCACACTTATTTTTCTCCAACACTTTAAGCAACTGCATTAGATATATGACTTCAAAGCTTAAGTTTTCGGGCTTCACATTTAACAATGCCATAAACACTCTTCATAATGGTTTTATCTTTCTAAAACTTTACGTGCAAACAGAAGGTAGCGTGCACACTGATTAGAGCTAAGAGACTTAGCGTCAGGAACCTATGTTCTACTCCTGATTGTCTTGATGAATCACTAAGTGACCTCGAAGAAGTCATTTCACCTCTCTTTGCCAATTATACAAGTTATATAGAATTTAATACCTCCTCTTTCAATAAGTGAAGCTCAATTCACGAACACCTACAAGATACCACAGAGAACTCTTGAGAAAGCATACCAGAGTACTGCTACTTACGTTCAGAATGCAAAACTGTGCCAGAAAAACTTCAGGTGGAACAGTCGAAAGACCAGGTGACAAAGAGCTTGTGAAAATTCCTTCTTGAGTTTTGTTCTCAGTCAATAATCTGTTACTTTGTGTGTATACGTGTGCACGTGTTTCTTTTCATTTTGATTTAAACTAGTGCTAGTCACAGGAGTCACGCAGCTGTCTGGGTGAGAAGTTAACCACCATACCGAATGCTCTTCTCCGTTCTGTTGCAACTGACTGGGAGCCCCCACTGGCTCCTCGGACCAATGAAGTATCTTACAAAACGCGTGTGATGGTATATTTTTGATAAATCAGTAAGGCATTCCAATGCAATGGTGTTTTCTTTAGAAGTTTTATGTTATAAGAAGCTCTCAACCTTATTATTTTCTATTTTCGTACTATAAATGGGCTTGGCTTACAAACATCAGAGGACAGATACAAAATGTACTGTATACAACTGCAGGTAGCTTCATTTGAGAACAACTTTCTAGAAGAACCAAGTTTCCTGTTGTCTTCTTTTGGAATTGTAGTGCATATGTTGAAACTTGTTTATCATTTACAGTATTGAGTCTTGTGCCACTGCTGTACCTGATGTATCCAATCTGGATTAAACAGAGTATGTGCCACAAATACCAAGATGATGCTGTAGATTTCTTCTAAAAAAAATTCTGGGAGGTTCTTTTGGGTGTTGGCTTAAGCCACTCGAGTTGCATTTAAATACTAATAACTCTTACTTAAGCAACCATTAATGAAAACAGCAAGATGACCGACTTGTTATAGGAGAGCAGATGACTAAGTGCATCTCTTATGGTATCCTCCTTTTGAACATTAAGAGTTGCAACAAAATCCATCTTGGAAACAAAATCTTATCGTCTTGGCCTTTTCAGACTATGCAGACAAAATCTAGGAGAGCCCCCTCCCTGGGGTAATTGATTGTGACACAAAGGGAGTAAGGCAGGAAAAAAAAGTACAGGAAGAAAAATACTTCTCCTAACAAGATATTTATTATATTTAAAGAGCACATCTTACGCCTCTCTTTTAAAAGGCCATCTCATCTTGACAATTCCATTTAGGCTGAAGTCTTGTATTCTGTATTGCAGATAGGGTCAGCTTGTTTCAACCACCAAACAAGTAGAGCTGATCTCATCATAACCATATCAGAAAGTGTCGCTTAGAGGCATTATTTAAGATTTTCAAAATTCTTTAAGCGGAAATTAAAGTTACTTGTTAGGTGACCTCTGACACCAATAGTCAGAGCTGAGCAGAAGAGCTTACAGACCCTTTTTCTCTCTTGCAGTAAAGGCTGACACCACTAGAGGCCACCATTGCCCCAGCTGCAGGAAAACCACACACCCACCCAGTGCAGGACAGCGTCCTGGCTTACCAATCTTGCGCTGAATTCCCATGCCACTTCTGAGCTAAATCAATCTTATAATTCTGCTGCAGCATGACGAGAGTCTGAATTGCACGGTATAAAGTTTAGACCCACCACTCCACAAAAAGTCAGGAGTGCTGCCAGGGATACTACAGGATTTGCACAGGGAATTTTGCAAGAACACTAGGAACGCTCAGGCAGCAAGTGATTTATGTGAGCAGAGTGAAAATGTCTTGTATTTCTTAAAATGAATTTGAAAGTTGCTGAAGGTGAGCAGTCAAACATCCCTGAAGACATCCATTTCACCAAATTAAAGTAGCAGCTCTCCTTGGAAGTACAGTCCTTTTACTAAGGAAATTCCACCCTTACTCTGCTCAAGGGCGGGGGGGCGGAGGGTGGAAGAAAACTATCTTCTCTGGTGAGCTTTGAGAAATCCAAGAAACCAGCTGAAGAAATCTGCCTCCATGATCCCAAACATATTAAAGCTAGAGGATGAAGTTTCAAAATCAGTGCAGAGTCAACCTAGCTAGGGTCAACACCCTAAGCCAGCCAATACTCTCCTCTTTTCCTGCTTCAGGACAGCTACATACACAGCAGTGCAACCCAAACAGGAAATACCAATTACTTTTAGTACTAATAGAGAATTTCATTTCTAATTAAAGCTTTCCTGTAAGTGTGGCAAGTCTGATATTGCTGCACCCAGAGGGACAGACCAATTATTATGGCTGCACATTTTCTACATAATTAAACCATCCTCTACTGCACAGCTTGCCATACACCTAGCCATAGAAGTGTTATTTATATAATGTTAATTAACTGGATTTAAATTAGCAGTACAGGCATGGAGATGCAAGTTCCACTCTGCCACTTAACTGGTATATAATCAGTGCCTGGTGTTTAGCAGAATTACAGAAAAGGGAATGATCTCCAACTATGAACAGACTATGTAGTCTTACAGTGAATTCATCCTCAGCCAGAAGTCACATGGAAGACATAACTCAAGCAAATAAAACTGGGGTTGGTTTGTATTTTCTCCTTACTGAGATTTCTTACATGTAAGTGGCTGTCTTTTGTCTTCTTTTATTTACTTTGGATTGTAAAGATCGCAACTGAACATCCAGCTGTCTTTTATTTCCTTTTATTAACAACTTGTTTTAACATCACCACTGGAATGCACGTAAAAAACATTTACCTAGACAGAGCTCACATGAAAAAGAGAACATTTTTCTTCAATCTTTAACAATGTCTCTTTATGTCTGTCAGTGTAGTTGTAGACTAGCAGTTTTTTCAGATAGTGTCCATTCATTGTACCAACCAGCCCATCCCTAACAGCAGTGCCATTACGTCAATCACCACTTTTCAGCAGTTCCTGAAGATAGACCGAGTTGACATGATAGGCATTCATCCAGTTAAACTGTCTGTAACTTTTCCTATAGTGAGAGACTGCAGCATAGTAGTTTTGCCATGCTTGATAATAAGATTTCCAGTAGTTTTTATAACTCCAAGCCTCATATGGAACACCATCGTCCCAAGAGCTGCAGGAGCAGTCATCTTCAGTTCTTCTCATGGAAGGACTACGGAATTGATGGTAATGGCTTTTCTTTTGTTTAGTATTTTGTTTCCCAACTTTCTTCTTCACTTGATTTTGCTTTGGGACTTGTGATAGCTCCTGAGGCTTCTCTGGTGTAGAACAGGAGCCTGCACGACCCTGATGCACTGTGGGAACAGTATTCTTCTCCTGTGTATCTGCAAGTGCTTCAAAGCACGAGTTATTTTCCCTACTATTGGAGGAAGCCCTGGAACTGTATGAACCATCACTGTCACCAGACACACCACCGTTTGCTACTGTCTCTGTATTATGTTCCACCTCTTTCCACTCCACATCACCATTTCTGGGGAGCTCACATCGTCCTCCTGGGCCTGAATAGCTTCTTAAAATTTCAACCTCTCTCTCCAACCCTTCTTTAATGAAATACTCATAGTCTTCAACAAACTCTGAGAAGTTCCAGGGATTGTGCTGATGGTTTTTGAAAGAAGACAAGCATGGAATTCTGGGAAGATCTCTTTTTAAGGCCTCCTCATCTGGAGACTGAGTGTTATGTTGTCCATCCGTTCTGGAGACAGTTTTGACTTGACTCCTCTGTTCTATGTGGCAACTGGAAGTTTGGGGGTTTCTGCTACCTTTTTCTGTGTTTGCAGATTTTTTGCACTTATTTATCTGCTTTTGCTTCAGAGTCTTTTTTGGCCTTTCTACAGAAGACTTATCACCTGGAAGATTAGAAAGAGGCAGAGGTACCTCTGAAGAACTGTTTTGGACAGGCTGCAATACTGGTTCCTCTGGTCTAAGACACACAGTGTCAGAATTCACTGAAGCACCTGTATGTATAACAGGTTTGACTTCTACCTCCCCATCTTCAAACTGATCCATCATTCCAGGGGGTATAGGCTCTGCACAAATGGGAGACAAACAGGCACTCAATTAAGTGCATCCCTCCCTCTAGAACTCAAATGAGTACTGAAGTAAAGCTTTGCAAAAATCGCAGAAGAGATGTTAAGACACGTTAAGTTAGGGCTACAAACTGACCCCTTCAATTCTTGAAAGAGCTCAAATAGCCAGAAGATTTTCTTCACTGAAGGCATCAAAAAGTTGATCAAGACAAACAGCACTGCACTACTTGCCACCTATTTTTCATATCCTACTTAACCAGATAAAAAATTACAACTTATGCAAGAAGGCAAACGCTACATTTCTAGCAGAACAGCTTCTGGCAAAGCAAAGGTAGCAAATCCTCTGTTGTTTCAATTATTCCTTCCTTCTCCTACTGTATCTTACAGCCTGAGAAAAGCTTAATAATAGATTTCTGGAAATCCAAGTAGTTATGTAGTTTCTTAAGCAACAGCTGGATGCAGAGTTCCTCTCCCTATCCATCGGCATGCACTAGAGTTCATTTTCTGTTGCTTTGAACAACTGCAGCAGTTACACAAGTAGTGACTAGCACAGAGTACGAAAAACCTACACCAAAATTAGTGCAACTTCAGCAGAGAAGATACAGGTCAGTTCCCTGTGGACTTGTTGCATTCATAGGACAGAGCATACCTGGTAGAGGAAGAAGCTGAAGATTACATTTCTGAGCAATTTTCATCATTGTGTTTTCTTCCTCTCCGCGGCAGCAGTATGTCACAGATAAGCCTAAAGTTCCTGTGATACACAACAGAAAGCATAATTACCCAACCAGAGCCAGTGAAGCTAGTGCAAGCTCAAGAAATCCACATGACTGTTTTTTACCAAAGCGCCCAGCTCTGCCAATACGATGCATATATGTTTCCCAGTCTACAGGTACATCCAGGTTGATAACCAGATTCACTTTTTCAGCATCAATTCCGCGAGATGTCTTAAGAAAATGAAGAGAGAAGGGAATAGGTAACTGAATATGCTGAACAGATCTTTAAATAAATACAATACAATTGAGAGTAGCTGCCCATATAATAACTTTCAGTTGATACAATACACCATAAAGCACCTACAATTTTCCAGTCAGTTTACAGTATTACATGTAAAATAGGTATATTGCAACCAGACCATGAAAACTAGGGATCATTTTGTTTATGCCTTCTATGTATGAAATACAAGCAAGCGTGTTTTTCCCCCCAGCATCAAGAAATTCAGTACCCAACAGCATGCAGTAATCTTTTCACGACAGGACCTCAAACGATCAACTGAAGAGAAAAATACATCAACCACAAAAAAAAGCTGAGTGCCTCAGACATAACCACTGCTCTACTTAAAGTTGTTTGGAATGTTACTATCGTGAGCATACTGTACTACAGAAACAAACTATTCCTTCCCACAGCTCCTATCCAAAGTAAACAATTCTGCTGATCTGAAATATCTATAAGCTTCTGCAAAGCAACAGATAAATTAAAAACTATTTTTGAACCAGATGAGGAATAGGGGACAATTTCGAAGTTTCACAGTGTAAATAAGTTGCACACAGTGCTCAAGTCCCATGCTTTATCAGTACATTTATGTTCTATTCAATTCCAAGTCAAACCTAATTCTCTGAAGTAACTTTATGTACAATACTCACGTATGCTATAAAATACAAACTCACCAAGTCTGTGGAAATCAGAACTCTACAGTGGAATTGCTTTAATTTAGCCATAGCATCAAGTCGTTGATTTTGATTCATACTGCCTAAAAAGACAAAAATTAGAAACAGATTACATTCTTCAGTTTTATGCCCCTCATATTCTGGAAAACACTGCTTGATAAAACTGCAGATGAGATCAGAGATAAGGCTGAGAGAAACTTCCTCAAACATCAGTTCTAAATGAGTAAACAAGGAACAAACAAAACAAACTTGAAAATAAGGAAATTGATTACAAAAATAATTGTTTTGCTTGTTTTTAAAGAGAAATCAATTATGTAGATACTTAACCCTCACAAACAACGCTGACTTTAGACAGATTTTATTTAAACACATAAACCATGGAAAACACTGTTGAGCTAAAAATTCAAAGGAAGGTTTCTAATAAGCATTTAAGCATTAAGTGCCAGCTATCAGCTTTTAATAGAGAAGCTAAAAATAAAAAAAAAATATTTAAATTCAACACCTGCATTCCAAACACTGCTTCAACATGCAAATGTAAGTTAGCTTTCTCTGTAAAGATAAGCCAATGCACTCATCTGGATACTCGTAAGAACAACTCTCAAATTCGAAAACAGGAAAGTTTAATATTAATCTTTTTACTGATTAAGTCTTACAGGCCTACGAAGACTCAAATGCTGTTTTTAGTTATTTAACCAGAGGCCATGCAAACCAAGATTTAAGATTAATTTTCCTACTTTAGATCACATTTATGCATAACTTCAAAAGAATCAGAAAGTTTTGAATGGACTTACCTGAAATGCACTCAGCAGGAAAGCCTCTGCATGTTAATATTTCAGCTAGATGTTGAGCCCTGACAGAATAACCACAATGAAAATTGTAAATAGAACTGCAGACCTAATAACACCTATGCATTTCTTAACAGCAAGCTATTCTTTACAGCCCAGGATTACATTCCAAAATTGACACTTTCACCTTTATGTCTAGAACAGTCATCTCAGATGGAAAAGGACAATACGATATCAGGTCTCACGGTGCTCTAAACAGTATGAGGTACCTTCATGCTAAAGGATTCCTTTATTTTCAGTATTTCATACTGCATTCCTTTGGCTGTATTTCAGATCTGAAGTCTGCATACTGCTTGGAAACCTTACTGAAAATCTACCTAAGTTTATCCATGACTGGACATTACAACCACTGCTTTCGAACATGCTTTTTACAGATTTTATTTCAAATTTATTACCTGCTATGCAAATTTGAGAAGACTAAGGCTTGATTAAATGGAATCTTGCTGAACAACTCCTGTAGGTGCTGGGTTTTTTCCTCAAACGTTTTATGTGGAAGTGGATGGGAATTCACAATCTTGTAATACTGCTTCAGCCCTTAGCGTGAAATCAAAAATACTATCAGATTAAGGGTTTCCATAAAAACATGCACAATGCTATGCTGCCGTCAACATGTGTCGCTGCAGCTAAAACAAAGACTTTAAATTTAAACAAGCATACACATGTGCCAAATAAGAACCTACAGGATAGGTTTTTCTTATAAGGCTGAAATATTTTTTTAATGTATAGGAAAGAATAGGAAGTTATGTTCATCACTGGTGTCTTAAATACATCAACACTCAAAATAAATACTTCATAAACTAATCAACTCACCTGTGAAGGGAAATGATGAAGAATCACAAATTTTAAAGGTACCTGTTTTGGTTTTAGTATACTCTTCTTAATCTATTGATAACAATATCACTATAAATGAACTCATACTTACCAATGAGACTTGGATCAGTAGGGTTCAACCTCACAAATGTTGGCTCTCTCATGTACCTGGTCAAAGCATTAGCTAATGATTCAGGATAAGTAGCTGAAACAGCAAGCATCTGTTTATTGGCTGGTAGTGAAGAGTAAATCCAACTGTGAGACAAAGAAATGGGAATGACTGAAAAACATGTATCTAATCTACTGACAAATGCATGAGATAAGCGTTTTTCTTACTTGATTTGCTCCTGAAAGCTGCCTTCTTCTAGAAGCTTGTCTGCTTCATCAAGAATGAAAAGCCGGATACTGGCTGTATTCAAGTAGTCCAACTCTATGAGCTGCTTTATTCGACCTATATATGAAGAAAAAAGTAAAAGGAACTTCAAAAGCATTAACTGAAGGGTTCTAATGATTAATTTCCTAATTTTTTTTCAAAAACAATTTTAATAAACCTTAAAAAAAAGCATATCTAGAATAAAAAAAACCTGGTCTAAACATCTGTGACACTAGCCTTTAAGACCATCTTCTACTACTAATAAAAAGAAAAAACAAACAGACAAACCAACCCAGATCTCAAAAGCACCGATTACTGTACTGTGAAGTATCACACAGTATCTGAAGCACAACGAAGCTCATCCATACCTGGGGAACCAACTGCTATGTGGCACTTCTTTAGTCTGATTTTGTCCTGGTTCAAAGGAGTCCCGCCAATGAAAACATGGCATTCCAAGCCTTCCATTTTTATACCAATAGTTGTGATGACAGCATGAATCTGCACAGCAATCTCTCGCGTAGGAGCCAAGATCAGAATCTGTAGGGGCCAAGGATTAAATCTGAAAGCTGCAGAACGGTTCCGAAGATTAAAGCCCAGCATAAAGTCGTGATGATTTCAAATACTACGTCTCACAGGCGACAATGCCGTTTTCCCAACGAAAAAGAGTGACTCCCTCTCACAAAGCAAACCCCCCGCCCCGTGCCGGTGAAGGCGGGCCGGGCCAGCAGCAACCCGCGCTGGGGCTCACCTGCGTGGCGGGACTCTCCAGCAGCACCGCGTCCAAGGCGACGGTAGAGAACACGCAGGTTTTGCCAGTGCCGGACTTGGCCTGCACGATGAGATCTGGAAAGAGCCGCCACAGAGGTCACCGGAGGCCCCAGGGTGCCCCCAGCCCCGCGTCCGGCCCCTCGCCCGGCCCGCCCGCTCACCTAGGCCGCAGCGCCCCAGCGGGATGGCCTTCAGCTGGACCGGCGACGGCCTGTGGAACCCAGCTGCCTCCAGCCCCGCCAGCACCGGCGCCGACAGCAGCAGCGACCCGAAGTCGGACGGGCCGCCGGGCACCAACACGTCGCGCGTGCGGAACCGTCCCTCGGGCGCCGCCATCTTAGGAGCAGGAAGCGGCGGCAGGCGGCGCCTCGCGAGACGCGTCTTTAGCCCGCGCCGCGCACGCGCACTAGGCCCAACCCACGCAGCGCGCCTTGCCGCCAGGGGGCGCCGCGGCCGCCGATTGGCTGGCGGGGGAGAGCGGGGCCGTCGATTGGCTGATGGGGGCGCGCGGGGCCATTCGTCAGTGCGTTCCGTGAGGGGCCGGCCGCGGCTGGGCGGGCCGGGCCGGGCTTCGCGGCTTTTTATGTTTTTCTACCAACATTAGCAATTGTTTCCTGTTTATGCCAATAATTGAGGCTGTGACTGCCCGCTGTGTAGCTCAATATGTGCACTTATCTATGTAGAAGCAATTAATGATGTTTAGGAAAGAGCAGTCCTTTAGATAAAGAGGAACCTTTGCAGCTAAACGTACGTCCCTGGGTCATTTGTTTTATGAAGAGCACAAAAGCTTAAACTGGTTAATATCAACAGAGGACAAAACCTTTGCGTTACATGAGTGGAAGTAAAACGGCAAGAGCTGGAGGCCTTAAACACCCTGTGGCTGGGACAGAGCTGTACTGCACGCAGAAGCAAGATTTAAAAGCCAGGGTACTGCAAAAAATTAATGGTTTAGCACTGGCTTCAGCAAAGGCCAAATGTGTTAATCTGTTGTATGTGCATTGCTTACTACCCTCTTTAGACCACTTAATTTAAGTCGTGGGTGGTTTTAATGCATATCAGCTTTTATTGTCACAGCAGTTCAGAGGCTCTGGGCACGCAGCTTCCATTCTCTGCAACGGGATTTGAAAAATCTCAACAGTGGCTTCTACTGTACGAGCACATACACTGTGCCATTATTCTTACACTGCCAGGCAGCCTAGATGAATTTTAATGGATTTGCTGCACCACAGTCTTTGTCACGCCTTTGAAATTCCTCATGTTTATATTCCTGATGGGGGAGAAAAAGTCTGGCAAACTCTGTTCAGTTGTTATTTTTTAGTATTATGATATTTTCATATAAATATCTGAGTACCAACCGAGAGTGAGGCCTCACAGGACAAAGAAGAACAGTTTCAGCTTGGAGAGCTTACCTCTACCAAGTCGGGACAGACCAGATGGTAGGGCGAGAACTGTGCCCCGGAGCAGAGGTAACAGGATAGCTGACTACAAGCATTCTGTTAGTTCCAATTATTTTTTAATTTTTAAGTGGATATTCCCATTGGTCCTCAAGGGGAAACGAGTCTCCAACATGAGATAATTATCTCCGGATAAATCTGGGAAAGGAAACAGGCAAAGACACCTGGACATAACAAACATTTGATTAAATACAGCCTCTCATAACCCTTCTAAATTGATGTGATTTAAACAGACAATGCAGAGCAGTCAGAAGTGACTGTTCCCATGGGGGAAGGGCAGAGAAGAGGTGATAAAACAGCCCAAAACAGCCATCACAATGAACTGCTCCCCCTCTCTATTTTCCTCACCTATTCCTTTTCTCCCCTGAGGTTACATGCATGTTGCAATACAACCCAGGTGATCTGGAAACAGACATTATTCTCTGTGGTGCATTGTTAATGAGACATTCAGATGCATCATCTTAATTCAAAATGATGCTGGTATTTGTTGTAGGTATTTACTTAATTTTCCATTGGATGCTGGAGGGACGTATTCCGAACATCTCAATGTGTGTATGCTGAGAAAGCCTTTGACACCATGACTGGCAGATTTATTGTCCCTCTCCCTTTGGTTTTGGCCCTTACTGATGGGGCTGTGTCAGATTTAGGTCAAGCTCCTGCAGCTGAATCAGTTGATCTAACGAAAGGTTTTGTTTCTCCCTTAACCCTTATTCCTGTAGAAGATCTTAACTGCTACTGCTACTACCTTTGTTTTAAACTCTCGGTATGTTGTGTACTCTGCCGTGAGTCAGTGTATAAATAGCAATCCTCAACCTTCAGGCCTCATTTTACCTCAGTGACTTTCAAGTACTGAATTCACATCGCTGACGTTCACGTGTCAGCCCAGCCAAGAAGAATCTGCAGTTTTGCCGTGACATTGCTTTGCTTTTGCTTGCAGTAAGATCCAAGGAAGTATTCCTGCTCAAAGCAGCCTTTGGAAATCTTAACAGTTAATCTGAATACTCTGCAGGCAAAACAGGTCCTGGGAAAGGATTTAGGTTCGTAAAACAAGTAGATAAGTCCTTCTGAGCTGTAATATTAAAAAAATAACTGGTTCTTAGGAAGGGATATAAACTCTCTAGCTTGGGGTCATAAACAAACCTCTAGGTTTTGGGACTATAAGAAAACTCTTGCTAGGGAAAATTCTTGCTCCCGTATCTACTGAGTGCACATTTTATTCCTCAAGAACAGGGCTTGCTGTGTTTTTGTCCCTGTTACAAAGGGCACATTACATATTTGATTTTAATTCCATCCCAGATTCATTTTCCTCCAAATCTACGTATCAATGTATCAGCTTTGGATAAATGCTCTTACAAGACACCTGTGAAGTGCATGCTGCTGATACTCAAGGTCAGGTTCTCGCTATTTCAGACTATAAAGCACTCGTCTTCAAATGCCCAGCAGCAAGGCAAAAGGTCCGTATCACACCTTCAATGTGTAGTTTGCGTTGTGCCGAGCCCTCCTAAGGCTAACACGTGCAATGCAAAGAAACATCTTGACTGGTACTTAGTACCAGTACTAAGTAGTCAGCACAAATTTATCCATCTCCTCTTTATGTGGAACTTACTCTTCATTCACGACAGTTAAATTCTTGTTAAAATCTTTGAAAGACTGGGATAAACTGCTCAGATTAAGATAGTGAACTTTCTCCGTTCTCTGCAGCACGTGTGACTCACTTGTTGGAGTGTGGTATGTATTTGTTTTTACACTGCCATGGAAACTGTATTTGTTCTCTGTACAGTAAAGCACAGTAGAGTGAAAGGGCCATTGATATTAGCATAGACAGTGACTTCATATTCACCACCAAAAATTGACTCCAAGCACCCTGCACATTCATTTTCCCTTTGAAAAAAAAAAAGCTGGATGGCAAGTTACCACTGAGTAGTAAGTCTTTGGAGCAGCAGAATCTTCTTTGTTGCTTTAGTAATTGGCAGTTTTGAATTTTTTCCAGCAAGTCTGGTGCATGGAGTTGTTATAAATAATGATGATGATGATGGTGGTGGTGGTGGTGCTGGGCTCTTACAGTGCCCTCAGGTAATGCCCTTCTGCTGAATGGATTTGGTTCCTTGTCAGGCACGTCCTTCAGAAGGATCCACAAGAAATCCACAAATTTCAGATGAAATCTAAAGTATACAGGGGGGTCACTGCAGATGCATGTACAGAGGCAGCTACAGCTAAAAAGAAAGCAGACATCAGTTCAGAATAGCAATTTCAAGTGTAACACTGAGAAGTGCCAGTAGTTCGCTGCTTCTTCCTCCAGACAAATAAGTATCAGCCCATTTTAATCTTAGATATGCTTTTATACCAAGGTTTGCTAAATTATTTTTCAGCTAGTATGAACAGGATCTAGGTCACCAAAATGCAGCCAGCCAAGATGTAATCCAATAGTTCTTTAACACAAGACAGCACAGGGAACGCACACGGATTTCCCTACCCTGGTACTTACTCCTGGCACTCCGATGCAAGCAGAGGAATGTCAGGAGCTGGGATTTGGCTGGAGCAGAGTTAAAAGTTTTACTTTTCGGATGGGGGCATAGTGAGGTAGGGGCATGTCAGGAACTTTAAAGGCCACAAATGCAGAGACTGCATACAATAAATTAGGCTTGATGGAAGAAATGGTCAAACTTTCTGGGGTAATTTATCTTTTTATGCACAAATATAAAACCAGAATTAAAGTTTTGACATTATATTCTTACCTATTTTGGCTGGATGTTTATGCCCCAGTGAATTTAAACAAAGATGGATGCAATTCAGGTCATGCTGCAGCTTAAGTGGGAAGAAATTCTGAAAGGTTTGCCTTCAGTATGCCAGAAAGTAAAAATGAAAGAAAATTCAGCGATAACCACGCTTGTTAGTTCAGCAAAGGACAGTCACGTGAAAGCCCTGAGAAACCATATCAATGAACTGAAAGACAACAAATGAGATAAGCCTTCAGCTGTGAAGGGATGGGTGTTTTCTCAAATGTGAAGGAATGAGGCAGTTCATGTAAGTGGAATACACCACTCTGAAGGCGTATTCTATTTTTTGCCCAAGGATCTCAGTTTTTCATTTTATCCTGAAATAAGCCATGTAGCCTTCCGCTCGAGGGTGTTTTATTCTCAGCTCTGTACTTTCTTGGAGACCTGATTTTCCACTGCACTGCACCTCACCATCTGCTCATGGTTCACACCATGGCAGAGTGGAAGGAGTGCAGGGCCTGGCATGAAGTGTCAACGCTGCTTTGAACCAGTTGTCTACACGGAATAGAAAAGTGTTGCTTAGTAAGGAAAGCCTACAGAGAAAATATTTCAGATTTTTCTCTTCTCTTGCAAGTTCCCAGGAGTTCGGAGCACAGGAATATTCTGGTCTTTTCTTTATTCTGTGCTCATGAACTCCTTTATCAGCCTCACGGGACATGAGAAGCCTCGGAGGCTGAAAAATGGATGAAAAAGATGACCTTAAAACAGAAGCCAAGCCGAGGATAAAAACTCTTCCCTGTTCATCTGCCAGCAGATCACACAGTGAAGTGTCTTGCAAGTGTTACATGAGCTTTCTGGAACACAGCCTCTGCCAATTGCCATGTACGTGTGCAGTTGGCCTCCTGCATGCCAGACAGGCTGGAAAATATAATATTGTTTAACTTAGGTGTGATGCTTCAAACAACCACGTGTATCTTTTGTATCTCTTTTGTATTGGAATATTCAAAGTACTGTGAAAAGCATCAGTTAAAACAAATTCAGGAATTACATGATTTTTTAAAAAATATGGTATGGTAAAGAAAACGTTGGGAAGAGCATCCTGTGCCTGGGATAATCCCTGGTCTGATTTCATGCCATTTTTCAAGCTGCCAAATCCAGAGTGCTCATCAGCAGTCTACTTTGTCTAGACGTGGTAACCCCAGGAGAACAGAAGTCATTCCCTCTCGATGCCTGCTCTCAGTCTATTCCCTACCAAATGTCAAAGAATACCTAAAATTACTGCTGTTCAAAGCTGGCTTGGATAAATTAAGCTCACGGTCAGTTTTCAGCTCAAACCAGCTGAACTTAGCTCCATGTGTTACAAACATGAAGAGAAATGTGCCACACCACAAGGAAGTAGTGTCTACATATTAATGCTTTACAGAACTGACATAATACAATAAATTATAAAAGCACGGTACCAGTAGCAGAAAAGAAATAAAGGCCTTGAGCCACCCAAGCAACACAGAAACCTGGACTCTGAGACTGGGGCTCTTCTTGAACACGGATCCTTGTCTGGGGCACAGAAAGAGGAAAGGAAGTTGGGTCATTCCCTGTACTGTTAATAATTGCCGGGGGCAGGCGTTTCAGCTTGTATTCTCCACATGGTGCCATCTATTTGATTTTTTACCACTGACTGGCTGTTCAAACCTGCCATATGACACTTGATATGCTTGGGTAGGCTGGGGACATACATACCCCGACCCTGGGCCATGGGGAACAACCAGCTGGCCAACAAATCCAGCCAGATTTCAAGAAAAAAATTATAGCTGGGCTAGTTGTCTTAGACTTTAAGAAAGATTCAAGGCTGGCAGGTATCCCGCTCACAGCATAGCATACCCCATTGGAAGGGATGAACTTTTTGATAAGGTCATTTCTTTAATATGTTAACATGTTTAGTGCCCCACGTTTTACAGATCCTTGAAGAGAGATGCAATTTTCCTGCTTCCTTAATAGATAGGAAATGGAAACCCTGAAATGAGTAAAGAGACAGGAAATTTTGACCAATAATAAAAGAGATGCTAGAAGGACTGATAAATGTTAACTCTAGAGTGTTTCCCAAACATACATTAAAGGGCAGATCGCAAATTTCTTATTTAAATTGGATTTTAACACAAAGGTCAGCTTTCAAAAACACCAAGGCTGATTTCCACAAACAAACAAAATACTATTACCAACCATAAAAAATGTTTTCCTTCAAAAGATGAAGACCTGGAAAGGCAAAGATTTTACTCAGTCTTTGTGAACACTCAAGTTTACGGGAAAAAGCAAGTAATTAGGTTTTTCATCCCAAATTTGAAAACACAAAGTAGTATTTCTCATCCTATCGCGTTGGAACGATTCAGACTAGCCTTGCTAACCCGTTACAGGGGACGCAGCATTTCTCATCTAAACAACACATTTCGCACATAAGCTGAGAATAATGTGTGTGTGTGTATATATACATATGAGAAATGCTGAAAAATTCAGCGTCTTTCAAATTCAATGCAGTTATAAAGTCTGATGATGCAAAAATGCTTGTTTTTTCCTGGCTCACATGTCCATCTGTTTGATTGCCTGTGGTGACGAGCAACAGCAGAGGTTGTTGATCTGAAGTCAAAATACCCAGCCCTTAGAGGAGTGCATCGCTAGCACTGACAATATACCTCATATCCAGCAAGTTTCCCGTCGCTGCTGTGTTTGCAGGCTGCCGTCAGCCGAAACGCTGCTTGTAAAACACAGCGAGGAAAGAACCGCTGTTCTGAAAATAAATCCACGCTAGGAAATTTTCAACACCCCTTTCGCGCGGCTCTCTAAAGAGGCGCTCCTCCTGACAAAGGCCATTTGGACAAGGGCACCCTCACGGGCGAAGGTCAGTGCTCGTGGCTCTGCCGGAGACCTGCGACGTGCCCCAGGGTGGCCGAGGGCCGTCTGACCCGGAGGGACGCGCCTTCGCCCAACCCGGCCCCGGGTTAGAACAAAATGGGACAAACCCGCAACCGGGTGGCTTTGCAAGTTGTCGTGATTAAGGCCATGTAGGTTAATCCGTGCTTTTGTTGGGGTGGTCCGTCTCCGCGGAGCAGTTCGCAGGATCTAGACCGCAACAAACCAAACCCGCAAACTTCCCCGCGGGGAGAAGGGATGATTCTCCGCGCAACCTCCCGCGCTACCGACGTTACCGAGGGCTCGCTTCGGTTTGGCTCCCGCGCAAGGAGGAGCGTCTCGCCGTCTGGCGCCCTTACCGGGGCNTGCCGCGGTGGCTGCGCGCCGAGCGGGGGGGAACAGCCCCGGGACGGCAGGTCCCGGCCGCATCCAGCCTTCACCCGGCCGGGGAACTTCGGGGTGTCGGCGGCCCCCCCCCCCCCGCCTG
>VYXH01007877.1:148893-200098 GCA_013397275.1 Burhinus bistriatus
CCGGTCGGGTGCCGCCGGTGCCTTCGGCTGCCAGAGAGAAATAACAGCGGTCGGGGGGCTCCGGGGGGTGCAGCGGCTCTAAAGATGCCAGCATCGATCGGAAATTAAACCAGCATTTACAGAAATCTCCCATGAGAATAAGTTTACGGGAATTGAAATGATGTAAAGGGAGCGTGCGCTTGCCACCGCCAATACCCTCTGAAAATACTTCTTTAATAGGAAACCCTTTGTCATAAATCAGCACTGTTTTCTCCCTCCTCCCGCTCCCGTTCAGGTGGTAACCTCACTCCCTGAACTTGCTTGGGCTTGTCCACGAGCCGGAGGGTACTGTCGGTACACTGGGGCTTGCTGGGGGTGGATTGGTAGGAAGAATTGACACTTTCCAAAATCGGGTCCCAGTGCTTAGCCGGTCTGGCTGGGAGCAGCGCGTTGTGCAGATAAATAGATAATGAGAACAAAAGGGGAAGACAAGGCAGAGCGAAATCGGGCGGGTGAAGTTTCTGAATGCACAAGAGCTTCCCGGTTTAGGACTTAATAGGATGTTCATTTCGGCTGCTATTTGTACTAACCGGAGTTGTACAAAATGGGCTTGTACACAGTATTGGTATCCTGCCTGCATTATAGGAAACGTTTCGCGTGTAAGCAACAGCATTTGAGTCAATACAGAGACACGCGAAGTCCCAGCTGAGCCCAGGGCAGGATCAGGGACTCGCTGTTGGGCTGGGATCCTGCAGATTGGACGTGTCTTGTGAAACACGGGCTTGAGCAGCGGGGCTTTACTCGGAATAAATGTGGCAGCAAACAGTGACATTTAACCCGCTAGCGTTACCAGTGTTCCCCTAGCAAACAGAGGAGCTGGAAGACAAACTAAAACAAAGGAAAATCAGAGTCACTGGTGTTCTGTAGACTGGGTGTGATGAATGAAATGCAAACTGAACCAGGGCATGTACATTGTGATCTGGAAGAGCTTTAGAATCTGAATAAGTTGGAAGGTGACATAGGTAAAAAGAGTAACTTTCAAAAAAGCATGCTTAGAATAAGGTTCCTAAATCTGTGTTTTGTCTTCTAAACAAATCAGGTTCTTTATCTGAGCAGTATTTTTTTATAGAAGCCTAAGCATTGCACCTTTACTTGTGAGTCTAAAACATGCTTATTTTGTAGCACACAGCATAATTTATGAAGAATTTTAATATATTTGAAAGGAACTCAGATCCATCCCACTTAACATGAAAACCAAAAAATACTTAAAATGAGAAAATTCTGGTTTTGTTCATACCCTTGCTATAATGCAGTAATAGATTTTTTTGAATTGAAAAAACTTGACAATTTTTATTACGTTAATAAACCAAAACCTTAGCCTGGCAAAGATTTATGTATATGCTTGGCTTAAAAAACTGGGAAGGGGCAGTTGTCACCTTCAATAGGACTACTCGTGACTTAACTGGAACTAGCCTAGGTCTTCATACATTTGGTTTTTACTAGTCACATTCTTTCTGCTTCTCACCCCCTAATTTTTGTTACTCAGACTTAAAAACTTCATTTAACAACAAATTCTCAGGGTATCAGAGTGCAGTCCTGGAGCTGTTGAGCGCACAGCCGTGCCAGGAGAGCCCACAGGGTGGGACAGCTGGAGGGACCCTCTGCCCCACAGCACGCCATCAGAAACAGTTCCTTTCATCAGCCACTTAAGTGAGCTGCAGATTGCATTAATGAAGGTTGTAGGACTGCATTAATTAAAACAACAATAAATGATATCCTGAGCAATAACAGCTTTTAAAAATCAATACTGTCAAGATAGCCTGGAATTAAAATAGATTAATGTTTCTTTAAAGACCAGTAAGCAGTGTGATAGACAGCTGGGACCATCTGCATTGAATGGTGAGTGGGAACTGAACCTCTTGACCCTGCTTCTTTACCGCTTTCTTCATTACTGGGCAGGTCATGCCTCCAGACATTAAATGCACCAGAACCAAGAGTCATGCGGGAGGAATGGTGGGAAGGACTTGGCCAGATCAAGACAATGAGCCACCCCGTGTGCAGCTAAATGGGAGTCCAGTTCCAGGGAATCATTGTGAATTTAGAAACACGGTGGTTTGCACGGTGTCCAGGGAGCAGCTCTGGTCGGGTGGGGGGCACCGCTGAGCGGCAGAGCGGGGTCGTGCAGGGAAGTTCTGCAGAAACGCCCTGGTTGAGGAACCAGGCTTGCTGAGGCTGGTCAGTGTAACACCTGAAAGTTAGAGGCCGTTCAATTAGCAGAAGTTTGGTTTGTCTCTGCGTAAACTACTACAGCCTTTGGCTGGTTTTGAGGAAGGGATTTTCTCAAAAAAGAGCGGATGTTGGCACAGCTCCCGGTTCCCAAGGAAGGGTTATCTGCAGGTGCAACTCTATCCCCAACCGGTGTGGGATTCAAGGATTCCAGCTCTGATTTTTCTTTCTCCTGCTTTGTGTATTAAAAACATATTTAAATAATTGTGTGCTTGGTCTGGGCTGCTGGTGTGCCCAAACATTTCAACACCCAGCCTGTGCACAGGATCACACCGTGCTTTGCCAGACAAGTCACAGATGAGCGTGGGTCTGGGTGTGCTTACACTGATCTTCGCGTTACCTCTGGGAAAGCTCTGCCAGCTCTGCCATGGGTCCCGAGCATGAATCTGCCCCATTTCGGTCAATGAGAGATCTCCTATTCCAATTGCATGTTTTCCATAGTAAGCTGATAGTTTCTGGCATGTGTGGTGTCCCTTTGATTGGAATTCATTCAGAAGCTTCCACATGCAAATGCTTCACAGCCAGGAGAGCCTCAGCTGACACAGCCATTCATCCCAACCGGCTGCGGGATCAGGGGCAGCTCTACAGTCGGACTGATTGCCAAAGCCAGGGTCCTCGTCCTGGTGCTGGCACCAGCCTGCGGAGCCGTTTTGGACAAGCTGTGCCAGCATTCTGCACCTCAGTCTCTGTATGTAGAAAATACAGAAGACCTTGTTCACCTCCTCTGGAAAGCCCCTGGAGATTTATGGCCACAGTGTGGTTTGCGAGAATATGCAGTGCTGGTTTGTGGGTCTGGTGTTGGAATAAGTTGTGCTTCTCCACTCCTTCTGTCATCTGTCCTTTGTATGGCAGTTGTGAAATGTGCCACAGAGCTTGTGAATCTTCCATTAATGCAATTAATCCCGATACTAAAAGTCCTCTTGACTTTATCAGCTGGATTCAGAGTCTGCAAACATTGTTCTGAGGCACAGAAATATGATGTCTGCTTTCCGAGTTGCAGAATGTTATCTCAGCTGAAAGATCAGATTTAACAAGAATTGTCTTGCTCGGGGATTAGCAGAGAGGAATTTCGTTTCCGTGTCTCATGCTGCAGATGGCATTACCTCCATAAACTTTCTGACACAGGGATTGTTTGCATTTATACATAGTAACATCAGCACACATAGCATGGGATTGGGGTTTCAAGGCTCTTCTACGATAAGAATAAATCACTTATCTAGCTAGGGACTGGTGAGTTCATGGGGCAGATTTATCTTGCCCTTGGAGCTTGTGTGGCTGTAACAGGCAAGGGGTCGCAGTCAAGTTAGCTGCAGTTGTAACTTTACATGTTTTGGTCTTTCTTGAGGAATCTAGGATATTTCTGGGTTTTCTGCTGATTTTTTCTAGGAGAAAAAAGTATTAAAGTAGGTATTTTAAAACAAACCCCACTGCTCTGACTTGAACTTCTGAATGTTCTCCCTGCACATTTGTCATAAACGCATCAAATTACTGAGTTTGATAGAGTCTGACTCCCTTCTTACATTAATTTATGTCCTGGTAGACAGCGTTTCTTGCTATGAATATCTTGCAGGAATAGAACATTTGGTCTCAGTGAAAAATACAGCCAATTATTTTTACTCTTTGTCTCACACTGGGTCCTATTCTGGTAACTGTCGTGCTGGAGGAGGAGTCTGCTGTGTTTTCATTGCTATTTCTGAAGGCGCAGCTCTTGTGATGTGCGGTAGAGTAAGGCATAAATGACAGACCTCAAGGGCTAACGCCACCGCTCGCTCCGGCAGGTGGAAACACGCAGCTCCATTTGTGTCTCTGCCCATAAAACGGTCCCTTTAAGGGTGGCTTTCCCCATCGCTGCTGGAGGTAGCGTTAGAGACTTGGGTGGTTATCGCAGAATCTCGCTCCTTGGTGTTGCCTTAAGGGAAGGTGCAAAGGAGTAACTTGACAGCAGATGTCCTGTCACATATAACCTAGGGAGAGAAAAAGCAGTCATAGGCTTTGTTCACTTGTTTATTTCCAGAGAAGACTCCTAAAGATGACAGTGGATTTTTTAGGCTCCCAGCTTCAGGAGTGCTGAAGACCGGATCTCCCAGTGAAGCAGACCACTGGGCTGAAAGCTAACACTTTTAACCATCATCTTCAGTGGTCAGTCTGCACATTGAGGCTTGTGGTCTCTCTTATCCCTGGGTTGTGAGTAAAAGTCTGAAGGTTGAAGTTCTTTTTGGTCCATTTATTTCCTGTTTGTAGAGAGTGGATTTTCTAATTTGCCTTTAAACACAGCAAGTGCGATTGGGAAGCACAGAACAATATCATTGCAATGGATAGGAAGTCAGTTGAATAAGGAAGATAGTTAATTGAGTAACGTGAACCATGTCTTTTGTGGTTAACATCTGTTTAAGATCTGGGGGAAAAAAAATCTTTGGTAAAGGTTCAGCATCCTTCCTCTTTCAGATAAATTGTGAGCTCACAGTTAACATCCTCATTTACGCCTAAAATACTCTGGAAAGACAAGAGGTAAAAAGGAGACGTGAAATTCTTTGATAAAATGCAAGGACAAAAAGACGACTGCAGGCCCTTGGCATCCGTCGAGGGAAGGAAAAGAAAGGTGCAACATCAAGCTGGAAAGCAGCTCTCTGAGCCGTGCAGCGCGCTCCGAAGAGTTATGCCCAGTCACAATTGCAGGTTTGTTGAAGATTAATCTAGTTAGTGACCCAAAGGAAAACACGGAAACAATATGATCAGCTCAGCAGTTCTAAAATAATTTTGGTCTCTATTATGTCATCCTCTTTAAATACCAATTGTTTGTTGCTGGTTCTGTTGCCTATCAGCACTATTATTAAGAACTGCTATTTGCCATTTGTTCTTTCCTGTCCTCTTAGCAATAACTTCCTCTCTTTGCGTTTCTTCTACCTTAGAGCTGGACATCTGTCTTCCTCCTCATTATGGCAAACATGCTCAGAGCTCTTAGAGCTCTTCTTCTCGGCTCTCTGGGCTCAGCTGAAAGCTGCGGTGGGTTAGCTGCGTTTTTCCTTTTCTCCCGTCAGCATCACAAAGCTGCTGCAGTCCCGGGCAGGCCAGATGTGCGGATGGACTGGGAAAACAGACAGCTGTGGCTCGAGGGCATTGATGGGAACTGAATTCTGAGAGCTTGGTGAATGTAGATGCTAATAGGAAAACATCAGTTCCCAAAGTGGGTTTAAAAAGTTACTTATTTACCTGGGAAGTGACAAGTGGAATCTGCCTTATTTGCAGTTTCAGGTATTTGGGTTTGAATTTGATAAAATGCCAGTAACTGCTAGAGTATGTTCCTGGGGGCAAGTTGTCCTCCTGCCGTGTTAATCAGTGGTGGAAGATCATTGATTTATAAACTGTGTAAACCAATTGTGGTTGTAGTTCTGGGAATAAGTATTTTGAGGAAATCATTAAAAAGGCATGGCTTACAAAGTGATTGATACTTTTGCTGCTCAGAATGGTGGATTTCCAGTGTAAAAAAAACTCCATCCTTGAACTTTGCCAGTTTTGCAAGATGCTCACTGTTTGGTTTTGGGGTTTTTTCCCCCCCCTCACATTGAATATTCCTCGATGATCATTTTAAAGTGCTTGAAAAGCTTTTGAATGTCACACTTCAGTTTGCAATGTTCGGGGTGACTGTAGTTTAAGCAAGCTTTGCTTTGGAGAAGCATTTAGCCAGAGCTGCCCTGTTCGTGCCTTCACAGGAGGATTGATCTGGAGGCAATACCTTACTGCTGGAGAAGAAACGTTTAACATCACACACTGAATCCCAGCCACTGAAGTGGAACACGCCTGTCACAGCTCTGCTCAGCCCTGCGCATACTTGTCTTGCTCTAAAAGGCATCTGTGTTGGCTTGTTCAGAATTAGGCTAAAACTTTTTCACGCCAATTTTTAGGGACTGCAAAAGTTTCAGGAATAATAATGAGATGCAGTTTGAGGCATCTGATTTTTAACTGTTGTATAAATTTGAACATCTGCAAGTTGTCATAGTTCTAATTTGGCTTTTCTTGGAAGCAGAGGTGCCAATCAACCACTTGTATTGAAGCACAAAGTGTCCCAAATGAGACACCCAGAGTCCCTTGAAACGCTGACCTATTTGTGCACCTTGAGCAGAGACCAGCAGGCACAAGAAGGGAGGGTGCTGGTGAGCAAGATCTGTGCTCGACCCGAAGCTCTGCAGTGAATGCTCTTTCCCCTGCACTCTGCTCCGCAGCACGACCGAGTGCGGGGCTGGTTCAACAACAGGGTCGGGATTTACGGCTCACAAACATGCACAAGACAGAACATCTCCTGATGCCCCGTGGTGGCCAGCTTACAGAATGTCGCTTGCGTAACCCCAGCAATACGGTCAGGGTGTCTCTCCGTGCCAAATTAAGGCTCTCTGGGGTTTTGTGTCACATTCCCGCTCTGTTTGGAATTGCACTTTAGTTCATCATGAATTCCAGTTCCTCCTCCTCAACAGCCTTGAGTTCCCATCACCTTGCAGTCCGAGCACCTCTTCGACTTCCAGCCCAATCTGCTGGATTATTTGCAGAAACATTTTTGCCTCCAGCAGCCCAGATAGTTCAATCTTGAGCCCTTGCCAGGGTGGTGGTCTCTCTTCTGGGGAAGATTTTTCCTTTTCCGGACAGTCTCAGAGAAGCCAGTCTGAACTTGGGAGAACCAAGATCTTCTTGGCAAAGAGAAGAGTTACACACTGGCTGTTAGACACTGGGGAAGAAACTTCTATTTTTTTTTTTTTTTTAAATTTTTTTTCCTCCAGAGTTTTCTCTCCACAGTGAGTACTCTTAATTACCACAGGGTAATTACTAGTGGATGAAATCCAAGCCCCCGCGGCCTGTTTGGTCACCAGGCAGTGACTTCACTTTGGGCTGGGTTTCACTCTCTTCAATTCTGTAAAAGACGGAACAGATACCACGAAGAGCAAAAGATAAAGCAGAGGGGGTTGTTTGCTTTAAGTTGCACAACCCCAAGTTTTAGCAGCATTGGTAAGCAGAGTTAAAAGCCTCAGGATCTTTAAAACTCTCTTGTTGATGGTGGGATTCACGTATCCAGAGGGACACTGAGGCTGAGCCCAGGGCAGGATTTGTCCCACCCCAAAGCAGGTTGCTGAAACCAGACAGATGAGCCACATCCTGAAAATGCCCATTTCGAGGGGGCCGGCTCAGGCCAGCCCTTGGCACAGGCAGCGCTGGGCATCAGGGGAGAAGCATCCAAACCTCATAGTCATTTATGGGAGAGCGTCTCCACAGACGGAACATCTCTACTCCTTCTCCAGTGGCTTGGGCTCCCCACGCTGGTGCTGGCACCCAGTTTGGCAGAACCAGCTCATTTGTTCAGAAAGAAAAGCGCTGGAGCCCGAGCTCTCAGGGCTCAGGTCTGGTCTTGTCAGGGGGAGACGGGATCTGCCTGTGAGAAACGACCACACTGACGATAAATGCTGCCTATGAAATTTTAATGCTTAATAGATGAGGCATGCATTGTAACGCTACCACCCATCACGGGGGAGTTAATTGAATCAATGAGGTGAACAGCGGAGCCAGCCAGCATATGCCGAGGGTTTGATCAGCCCAGTCGTTACCGCAGGACCCTCGTCACTCGCCGTGCCGTGATTACAGCGCTGCCCCGGCCAGGGGATTTGGTGGGAAGTGGCCAATGAGGGGCCAAGCTGGCTCCAAATCCAGCTTTTTCAAAGCCCCAGATAAAACAGACTTCCATTAAGAAGGCGAGAAAGGTTAGGACGAGAAGCATTACAGCAAATCTGGAGAGGTAAGGTGATAGTTTTGTCTGAGGCTTGTAGAGCATATGGCCCCAGCTTTTGTGCGGGTAACCCAAGAACTCGGTTAGTCTGTGAGCGGGGCATTATTTGCATGTCTGCAGAAGCAGAGGTTTATTTGCTGATGTTAAAAAAATTAGATAGCTGGAGGCACTTGCTAGTGTAATCAGGAAGCTAAAGAGATTTCCTGTATCTTCATAGCTTGTGTGCTTGTTCCAGGTGATAAATAAGTTTCTTGGGAGTGACGCTCTGAAAAATCATTGTAACCTGCTGGCTGGGTTTGGGTTTTCTAAATGGAGGTTCGTGGTCAGAAACTGTTGAGGAGCTTTCCACTGACGGAGCTAGATTGTTAGAGAGGATTCAATGTTTTGGTGACTGCTCTTTCGCACTGGTCAGATCCACGTACAGAAATGGAAATAAAGCAAGTAATTGAACTAGCTTAGTTAAAATGGAGGGGTAAAAAAGTAAAGCTTGATAATATAAAGCTGAACATAAGATGCATCTGTCCTTTTTCACCCTAAGCTTGAGATCTTTTGCTGTACAAAAATTGTAAGGAGCCTTTAAAACTGTTTGTGACAGTGTAGGCTGAAGCTTTTCCTAGACAGTGGTAATCTCTTCTGCAAACCACCTCACATCAATGTGACATGTCTTCACCCCCAGCCCGGCCATCCCCTGCTGTGCTTCCCTCTCCTTCCCGTGCCCCACTCCCCCTCCCTGCTAAAAAAAAAAAAGTGGCAGCTGTTGGAAAGTATAGCCCATTTGTTTTATGATGCCGCTTCGGGAATATGATCCAGATCCTACAGGAGAGAGAGAAAAAGCAACAGAGCAAAAGACAAGAGAGGGAGTTTAGAAGCTCTGGAAAATAACTTGCTTATTTTAGGTCTAGTATAGAAAGTTAAATCTTTATAGCAAGGTTCAGGGATAAAGCAGAACTGCTCCTAACGGTCCTAGCCTGGATTGCGAGTTTAGTGTAAGTAATTCTACAGTTTGTTAGTTGTTTCATACAAAATTTCAAGTGCATTGAGATGTCTTTGATTGTCCTCTAGTAAGAGGTGTCTGTAATGAGGGTATTAAGATCTGAAGACATGTTATGTAGTAACAATGTGATTCTTACTGGGGTTTATTTTTAATTTACTTTGGCACTTTAGGTAAAGAAACAAGATTCTCCGTGGAATACACTTCTGTGCATTATTCTGACTCCTGATTTCAGTTAGTTACAGGGCACAAAAGACACAAAAACAGAAGAATATGCTAAAACTGGGAGCAGCCAAAACCATTCACAGTTGTACGTCTTGGGTTTCTGCCAAGCCATTAATGGAAACTAAAACTATTTATTTTTGTTGTCAGGTCAAAAAAATCCACTCCTTCTGTCCACTTCTCTTATTCCTAGAGGGAAACTCCTAGAAAATCTAAGAAATATCTAATTGCTGTTCCATGAAATGGATGTACTACAGGTAGGAGGCATCTAAAACATAGTCAGTAGGAAGAGGCGGTGTTTCGGAAAGCTGCTCAGCCCAGCTCTCCTGCCCTATGGTCAAAATTTTCTTGCTCTCTCCTGGCTCCTGGGGACACTGACTCCATGTCTCCTTCCTTCTCTCCGCAGCTGTCCATGAAGGAGGTCGGAGACGGGCTGCACGAGCAGATGAACTGCATGATGGGTGCACTGCAGGAGCTGAAACTCCTCCAGGTCCAGACAGCTTTGGAGCAGTTGGACATCTCAGGGAGCCGAAGCACCATCTCTGGCATTGAGCAGCACCAGTGCTGCCAAAGCAGCAGAGACGTGCCCAGGGCCCGGTGGGACGAGCAGCTGCGGGGGGAGGCGTCGGTGGAGGAGTACAGCCCTGCATCCCTTGTGCGTGCCATGCCACGGCCAGTGGATTTGTCCCGTCCCGTTGGGCTCCTGGAGGGCAGCCACCTTAGAGACACCCCCTCCTCCTTCAGGAGTCTCTGCAGCGAGGATGGTTATCACCCAAAAGGACCTTCCTCCATGTCGATCAGAGCAGAACATGTCCGCCCAAGGACATTTGAGCCCAGCAGCCAGGGCACAGCTGGGGCATGGCCAGCATGCCGGGAGTGCCCAGGATGTGACGATGGCCATGACTGGACGTCCTCCCTAATGTCCCAGAGCAGGAATCGGCAGCCGCTGGTCTTGGGGGATAACATCTTTGCAGATTTGGTTGGGAACTGGTTGGATCTGCCAGAGCTGGATAAGAAGGGGGAGAAGAGTGAGGCATCTCTGTCCATGAGCAGATCCCAGGAGCTCTGCAGGAAGTTCTCCCTCACAGCCAACATCTTCAAGAAGTTCCTGAGGAGCGTTCGGCCAGACCGAGACAGGCTTCTTAAGGAGAAACCTTGCTGGCTTCCGCCTGAAGACAAACAGCCCGAAATTTCTAAGAGACCCAAAAAAATGAACAAACTCAAGGGGACATTTTACTTCCCACTTCATGGGAACATCCAGAACCATCACAGCAAAGCAGAGAGGTGCCCAAAGGCAGAAAGCAATAGCGAGAAGCCCAAAATTGGCACCAAGAAAGTCCATGATACCATAGACTACCCCCAGTCTGGGTTTGACATCAATACAGCTGTTTGGGTCTGAGTTTGTCGGTGTTCTCTGCTCTGCCGAGCATTTGTTTCACACTGGGGAGGAGCTGGAGGCTGTACACATCTTTTCAGGAGACCCCTGAACTTTCAACGTGGACTGAGACGAGAGAGAAGTCCTCTGCAAAACGTGCTGTGGGCTTCAATCGCCTGCAAGTGGTATTTTCCAGAGAACGACAGCTTCAGGGGCAGTCTGAGCAGCAGCTGACACAGCCCCACATGGGGAGACTTTTGGGGACCGATATTTGCAAAAATAATCAGAATCTTCAGCAGTTTCAGGGTGAGTGGTGCCACAGACGACCAGCTCCTGGAGCCTGGCTTGTGGTAGCCACTATAGGCCCATTCCATCATCTCTAGTTAAAAAAGCTGCAGCACAAAATTCACTGTGTGCATGTGTGTGTATGAGTGTGCAAATATATAGTTTTTTAAAAAAAAAAATCTATTCCTGCTTGTGTGCACTTAAAACTGGGTTATAACCCAGACAATTCAAGCATTGTACCTGAAGCACTTGTTATTTAAATTGAAAGAAATAAGTTTGAATTTTAAGACTTGAACAGTTGCTGCGTGGGGGTGTTCAACACCAATGTTGTTGCATTTCAGCTGTGGGGTTTTCCCCCCCTGAACTGCATCTCCACTGTGCTCCCAGCATCTCTCCTTCCCCTGCCAGTTAAACCAGTAGGACACAAGGCTCCTTTCATGGAAGTTCGCGACCCTCAAAGCTCTCAGCGGGTTTTGCTTCTCTCCCCATGCCCTTCTCCCCACAGGTCGCACCAGACACAATGTTGCAAAAGTTTATTGTTGAGGTCGCACCAAGATACAAAGTTGCACCAGATGTTTATTGTTGTTGTTTCCTATTGCTGTTGTGTACAAACTTCGTCTTGACAGAACCAAGTTCTTCAGTGTCCAGCTCTCCAAGAGTTACCAATAAAGTGGCATCAGTCTCTAGAGTGATGTGGGGCCGTCTCCATCCTGGGGCCACCCTCAGCCCCGCTTCTCTCCAGCACAGAAGCTTCTGTGTTTCCACCCTCATGAAACCCCGGCCGAGCCAGCACGAAAGGCTCAGCTGGCGGGGTCGGAGCCGGGAGCACATGCGGGTTGTGTCAGCCTGTTCCCAGCCGGGACCGGGGAGTCTGGGGAGCAGCCAGGAGAGTTTCCATTCAAGGAGAGGTTATAAATCAGAGAGAAGAGCCGCAGCCAGAGGTCCCTGCCAGGGTCCCAGTGCTGCTCTGGAGGCGCATCCCATTGCAGCCCGTGCACATCTCCAAGAGCCTTTGGGTAATGCTTCAACATCCACCTTCTTCCCCCAGCACAGGGAAAGGCAGAGGGAGAAATGTTTGGGGGAGAAACTGCTGCCGAGGGAAGGGCATCGGAGCCGGCCGTCCCCAGCTCATGGAGGGGGACGGGGCCGTGCAGGTCCTGCCCTGCCATGGGCCCTCTCCTCACTGTCCCCAGGAGTTAAACGTGACCGAGGCGAGTCCCCAGCAGCTCCGTGAGCCCCAGTGTGAAGACAGCACAGAGCTTGTGGATTGCCTTGCGCCCCCCCCATTTCCATTAGCCAGGAGTCTCACCAGATGCTTCACGCGCGCAGCAGTGTTATGTTGCAAAAACCTGTTCCGCTCACTCCAAGTTTAGGAAAGGCTTATGTGCGAGCGGTAGTATTATTTTTTTAAACATGCAATTCTATTCCTGTTGTAACCCTCCCAAGGCAGAGAGGCCAGTGGAGCAAAGGCACGGAGGCAGAATTTTTTTTTTCCCCTTGCAAATTAAATATAGGCACAAGCCAAGCCCTGTTTCTGCCCATACAAGGAGAGGAGTGGGTCAGCATCTGAAGCTATGCTCAGCACTTTTTCAGGAGCCTGAGTTACAAGAAGGATTTGGTTTTTTCTCCTCACAGGCTTTAGCTCTGGTTGTCTTCCCCTTCTTCATTTCACTGAATGCATTTTGTTTTCCCCCTCTTTTATCAGTAGTTCATCCTGTTTGTTACAAATAGGCCCTCCCAGCTCCCACCAGCCTTTCCACAGGGTCAACAAAGGGGAGAAGGAGCACTCGATAAGCAGCAGCACAAGAGAGAGCAACAGCTTTTCCTACGCTGACCTCGGTCCCTGGAGAGCGTGGCCTCACCCCAGGGCTTCCCTGCTGGACAGGCACAAACCAGGGCACCCAGCCCACAGCTGGGCTGGCAGCGAGCGCGGTGGCATTGCCCTATGACACCCCCCATCCCCAGGAGCACATCCCGGCCATACCTGTGCAGCACCGAAGGCTGAGCCCCACGGAGAGAGAAGCACCATGCTGAACAGGGAGAAGTTCTAGGGAGCTAAGCACTCACACCAGGGGCTTTTTAAGCTTGTCACTGAGGATTGCCCTCAGCTGTGATGAGTGTGGTGGCTAGCAGGCAAGGGGCCAGGCTGAACATGGTGGGGCATGGGCAGGGCCAGGGACATGGACAGGGCCACGGCCACAGCGACACTTTGGCTGAGAGATGAAGGGGACATTTTTGCAGGTGGTTACCTCTCCAAGGCCACGTATTATCTGGGAAACAGGATGTGTTTATGCAGGACACAGGGAGATCTGGAGCCTAAAATGCACATTGGCAACCTAGTCCATGGGAGAAGCGGTTCTCGGGGCTTTGCCACCGCCGGCCAGCCCCTTCCTCCAGCCCCCTGCAGAGGCTGCGCAGCCCACGGCTTCATAACTCAAACCAGTTTGCCAGCACACGTGGTCCCTTGCAAATGCTGGATCCCCCACCCCATCAGCTGTTGCAGTGCCACTCCCCCCATCGACAGGGTCTCGCGAGGAGCCGACGGGAAGTTTCTCTTGGGAAAAAGCAGTTCTGGCCCCATGTACTCCCAACAGCTGCCCTGGCCCATGGGCCAGTGCTGGGTCATCCTGCCCGTGCACGTTCGCGCTGGGGAGCTGCTCAAAGATCAGCTGCTAAATCCAGCCCTTTCTGTCCCTGCTCAGAGGAAACACTATTGTTTCTAGTTTCACATGGAAAGGGCAGTTCTTGGCCCCAGCTGCCGCCCACGTGTTCCTTTCCCACCCAAACTAATCGCTCCTGCTGCAGCCAGCACTGCCGAGCCCGTGCCCGCTCCCACCCGCATCCCCGTGAGGGGGTCAGAGCCCGTGCAGGGTCCCAGCACCCCCGGCACCCGCTGCTCCTCCCCACGCTTCTGCCTGCAGTTGCCAGCGAGGCAAGCGTTCAACTTTGGGGACCACGAAGGATGAACACCGACCTGAGGACAGCGGTGGTGGTGTTCGCTTTATTTCTTCTTTTCCCGAAGGAACAGATTCCTACTGGGGCGCTTTGCACAGACAGCTGACCAAATGCCCAACATGGTTTCAAATGTATTTGTGTTCTCTCTGCTTCTTAAGTGTATCTTCAAAGGATGTTTTGCATCGAAATAGAATTTTCCAGGGTGCTTGCAGTGACAAATTCAGTGTGATCTAGGCTTCAAACAGCCACTTGAAAATTGCAAGTAAATGTAGCTGGATCTCAACATTCTTAAGAGAAAAAAAGATTAATAAATATTCTTTAAGAGGCATTCAAATAATAATATCAGCCAAGCCAGACATCCTACCTAATTTAGTCTCCAGAGCAGGATCTGCTAATAGATCAGGGTAGGATTTGTGAATTACCATTTCACTTCTCCAGGGACTTTTCCTGAAACTGTAATGGCTTTTTTCATGAAACTGCCATGAAATAGTTCCCCATTATTAAGTATGAAACCTATCTAATTAGCACAATGACAGTCTTTAATGAGGCCCTGGCTGTGTTCTGCATCTTTGATAGGAATGGTTAATACCAAACGCAGGACAATAATTATAGAAACACGCTCTCCCATGAACTTCCCTGTGGAAGGCACCAGTGGCCAATGAAGCTTGGGCATTCAGATTTATTAGAAATCTCTGTTCTTGGGGTACGTTAAGCCTAGATGGGATCAAATGCACGGGAGTTAATTTGATGCTGATCACATTCAAACACCAGGGATTAATAACCTGGCAGGAGGGGAGCTGCTCTTCACCGTGCCCCTGGCGTTTGCGGCCAAGGGGAGGAGGTTGGTGCTGGACCCCAGCTCTGCCTGTGCGGAACGGCTCCTGCGGGAGCCCAGAGGAAGGTGTGATGTGCCGTGGGGGCTTGCAGCATTCCTGTTTTCCTGCTCGGCCAAGGGCTGGATGTACAGCACAGCCCAGCCCCTTCCAAAGCCCACCTCACGCAGCCCCACGTCTCTGCCAGCCCGGAGCAGATCCGGCACCGCTGACATGGACGGGTGCTGGATCTGGCCCGTACGGCTTAATGTATAGAGGGGATTTGGCTCTTAACAGAGTGCTTTTCCAGGAGCTGCATCCCACTCTGCCTCCCTGGGCTTTCCCTTCCCGCCAGCGCCGGTGCTGACACCCGCTCCTCCAGCCAGATGGCCTCCAGAAGGCTCACAAATGTGCCTGTAATTAAAAAGACTTTATTTTCAAAACCATTTCACAGCTTATTCTTCTGTCAATGGGATGGGGCTTCTTAAGCTAATGCCGAGCAAGAGCAAAGGAAAATACAGGCTGGCTGCTGGCTGCCGTGTTTCCTTTCCCACTGACACGGGCTGTATTTACTGTTTACCCGCTGAGGCTGAGGAACCCACGTGCCCCGAAAATCTGCGCCGCTGCTGAAGCCTCCCCAGGGCCAACACTCATCTTCCCTCACCGTGCTCAGCTCTGTCCCCGTTAACCATCCGTGCTGATGCGCCTAACGAACCTGACAGGCTTTCTGACTGGAGACCGAGCAAATTTAACAATTTCCCCTCAATTCCCTGCATACCGAGTCCAGCAGGAAGGCAACCAATTGCCACATCCTTACCGAACTAAGATCCATTTTATTCAGAGTCCGGCACTGGTTTATTCACTCCAGCACATTCCCAGTCACCTTCATCCTATTATGAATCGGCAGCAGAATCTCTTCTACTTCTTTAAACAGCGCTTCTAAAAACTGGACCACGCTCCTTTAGCGTCCTCGTCTCTGCAGAAAGAGGCTGTATTTTATTTCTTTTCCCTTTTGTTCAAGTTCATTTGTATCCACGTGGCATTCCTAATCAAGGAGTCGTACCCTCATCCAGCTGGCAGGCAGTCTCGTGTGCTGGTTTTAAAGCAGAAATAAAACCCAGTTTCCTGCAACAATTTGCCTCAGCCAAGGCTGGGCTGTGGCCGTGCTGGGGGAGCACCCGCAGCCCCTCGGCTCGGCTCTGCCCTGGCTCAGCCTCCCCGCTGGGGCCCGTTTCCCAGCCCCCTCGCTTGCCCTTCTGCAGCCGGGGGTTGGTGCTGGCCGGGCACTCGCCTTCTCCAGCCATTTCTCATCTCCGCCTGTTTCGGGAGCATTTCCTGCAATAACGGTAGTGAGCAAAGCCTCCGAGCTGGCTCAGGTTTCCTGGCTTGCGCTGAACAGGGAAGCAAAAGAGGGAAAATCAATATTCCAGAAAGAAGAAACGCCCGATCCTGTGTCTGTCCTCACCTTGGGCCGGCTGGAGGTGAATTGGGAAAGCACTTCCTGACATGCTATAAATGGACGCTTAACCGCCACCGCGGCCGGCAGGACACAAGCTCCAGGATGTGGAGGGGAGGCCGCGGGGTCGCTGCTCACGTTCACTCCGTCCTTTGCACCAAAGCCCACCCGCGCCCCGCTGCTGGCACGGGGGGAAGGGGCTGGATGTGGCCACGGCCTTGGTGTGGGAGCAGAGGGAGAGCAGCTTCGGGCCGACCCTGCTCGCCGCTGTCGCATCCCCGCAGGCAGAGGAGCTGCCCCGGCAGAGAGCAGAGCCGGGGCTCATGGCACAGAGCTGGTTCACGTCGGTCTTTACCACCCGGCTTCTGTGCTGGCCCCGGCACCGCCGTGCTGCCCCGGGGGGCTGGGGGGGTCCCACCGTTCAGGCATCCAGGAGGGAGATCTGCTCCCTCGTTAACAGCCTAAGCCGCAATTCAGGCTGGACCTTCCCAGAGGGCTTCGCCGCATTCACGACATGGGGCTGGAGTTAGCCATGTGACATTCCGAACCTGGAGATAACGAACGTGACATTCTGTCAGGTTTAATTAGTCCCTTTGCTCTGCCGGTGACAGCCGCTGCGGAGGCAGAGCCGGGCTGAAGGCTGGCAGAACAGAGGGCTGTCGCCTCCGAAGGCTCCGCAGGCAGAGGGGAGCACCCAGAGGAGACGCTGGGATGGAGATGCGCCATTGCCCGATGAGGCGGTTGCTTTATTCTTAAATGCATATGCTAACAGCAACCTGCCTTTGCCCCGTTAGGATAATTGCAGGGTCGCTGCAGGCCCCCACCTTGTATTTTCTGACCTCTGTGGTCTGTTACAGTCTTCTGGGGCTGAAAAAGTCCCTCAGAGGACTGACTGGCTGTCTCCCGAGAGCAGGAAATTGCAGAATCTTTCACCTCTGCTCCAGACTGAAGGCATTGCAGCACCAGGTCCCTCCTGAAGGGCAGCACAAAAGGAGGTCCCAGTTAACTTCGCGTCTTGGCAGCCGTATTGCCAGCAGCGTGGGTGTAACAGGACAAGGAACAAGCTCCCCGAGCACGTCCGTGTGCCCGGCGACTCTTCTAACCATGTCCAGCCCAAGAGCTCTCCCGTCAGCCAGCATGGATGGCCAAAGCAGCCGGGAAAAGTGTCCTGGGGACCTGGGGGACCTGGTCTCTCCCTCACCCTTGCGAGGGCAAAAGGAGCAGCTCAGGTGCCGGGAGCCACTGCTGCCAACGTCCTCGCAGCGCCCAGCATGTTCCCTTCCTTGGGACCGGGATCACGTAACCCTGCACGGCTCCGAGGATGCTGCTTGTGTTTGGCCCCGTTCTGGGGTCGCTCGGCTGCAGCTCTCCCGACCGACCTGCTCAGACTTTCCCCCTCCTCGTCTGTTCATTCTGTTCCAGACCAATTACGGAGAGTTTGCACCCAAAGGCCGCCAGCCAGGCATTTATGCGCGCAGCTGCCTGATCTGCAGGCACTCGTGCTAATTGTGTGGAAACGAGTCACGGTCGCTTTTGCGCTGAGTTTCCTCTCCCCTGAATTGAGCTCCCCTTGTTAAAAAGGAGAGATCGGATCCTCTGGATTTAAAAGAATTCAAGAGGGGATCTTTCTAGTTCCTGCTCACCTGGTTTTCAGACATGTCACTGATGTTAGCCATGCCCTTAGCAAGAGCCGCTGAGCTTTTCACAGACTGTACACGTTATTTGCCTTTTTTAAGGTGTCTCCTAACACGAACAGGAACAAACACTCTACTTGCAGCTACAGAGTTTTGGGAAATTCTCTGGAGATAAGATGCACGGTCAGGAAAAGTCGAGCAAAAGTCCTCCTTCTGCAGGTTTTATGGGACCTGTAAATCAGACAGACAGACAAAGATGCTCTTACCCTGTCTGCCAAACAGCAAAACCTGGGGTTTTGGGGTTTTTTTGCAAACACCCAGTGGGCGATTCCTCCTATGTCCTCCTCCTCTGCTCAGGAAGAGCGGTGCAGCCCTGCTTTGCTGCGAGGCAGCGTGCCCGGATGGGCTCTCGCCTCCGTGTGCCGAGCGGCCGGTGCCGGGCCAGCCCGGAGGGGGTGGCTGCGTGGCGGGGATGGCACTGGAGTCCCACTGGGGCAGGGGGGATGTCTGCTGCCGCGTGGCGAGGGCTCGGTGAGGATGTGCTTGTGGCCTTTGTGTGTGCGTTTAAATCTCCTCTAGAACAACCTGTCACTCCTGCAGCATGTCAAAGGTAAATTTCCTCGTATCCCCACCGGAGGGGATTATGTTCCCAGCAGGGGTTCAGGTTTTTTGCCGTAATATGATTTAATGTGACAAGTGTAATTAGATGTGACACATCTTCGCAACAATTCACTACCTTGGAAAATCACAAACAAGCTTAAAATAAAACAGAATGCATCGACTCACATCTCTCTACATCACAGCTGGAAAAAATAAGCACCAAGTTAAGGACTTTTCAGCGCTTCCTTTGGGAGACAGCAAAGTCATGAACACGATACTATAAATTAATTATTTAGATCCTAGCCCTGCAATGAGAGCCATCTGGCCAGATGCCTTTACCCTTACCAGAGCCCCCTTGGAGTTAATAGCGCTCCACGCAGAGAGAAAGAGCTATCCACGTGTATCTCCTAATGGATCGAGGCTTCAGTCCCTGCCCTCAAACAAGCGGAAATAGAACAAAAATGGCTCCTAGCACTCGGGCTCCTCAGCCATTTAGTTTCCTCTGGAATTAAGACAAGACGTTAAACCTGCAGTGCCCTTGTAAATATACACGTTTGTATACTGAGCCCTTCGGTCCAGGCTGCTGATCCAGCCCGAGCTCGCGCTGCCCCTCGACCTTCCCGGCCCCACGTCTTGGCTCACGCAGTGGAGAAACGCCCGGAGTGGGAGGTTGCCCTGTACCTGCAGCAGCACCTCATCCGTAGGGCTGAGGGTGAAAGGCTCGGACAATTCATTATGCACATCAAGATTAATTCTCATTTGCACCCTGTGGGGCCCTCCGTTTACAATTCAGTTGCTGGAGGGCAGCACTGCGTGAGACACGTTTTCATTTGCCTTGGCCCTAAAGCGGACAGTCAATTCGATCGTCTCCGAGTTCCAGCTGTTCATGGGCTTCAAGTTGCAGCATTGCCAGAGCGTCCTCCACATAACGCAGAGATGGAGACTGAGGGGAAGGAAAATCCTGTGTCTGGAAGAAGCCCTGAAGGAAGCAGGCAGAGGCTTTGGAGATCCTGGAAAAACCTCAGTGTTAGCAAGAGCGGAGCGAGCGGAGCAGCACGGCCGTCGGCACACCGAGGAGCCCTGCCTGCCTTTCCTGGGGAAGAGCCAAGAGGGAAAGAGTTAAAAGCTGTCTCCAGGCAGGAGAACAAAAACGCTATTGCACTCATCTTGCTTGCTACACTCATCTAATTACGTTATTTAACAGGATACCCTCTCATTGATTTTAATTACTCACATAATTTGGGAAGTAATTCACAGTACATCCCTGCAGGGCGCATGAGTCTGAGTTGGGAACAATGCACTCAAGTCTTCCTCGCTACATGAAAGGAGGAGATGAGGAGGACGAGCTCCAGCCCAGCCGGCAGGCGGGGGGAGCGTGACCGTGGTGCCTCTTTCCCCTGGGGAAGACTCTCCGGCAGGGCAGAGGCTCCGGCCGGTTTCTCCACCAGCACCGGAGAGGTCAGCGAGGCCGGGATCGCGCTGCAATAAAATATTATCACACACGGGTGTTGATGCGGATCCATTTCTGGCCGGCTGTTCCCGCACTCCCAGCTGCACAGCCCCCTTGCCCCAGTGGGATTTTCAGGATTCCTCTTCCAGCGGGAGGCGGCAATGCCGCAGCCCCGGCCCCCAGCTGCCGCCCGCGTGGGGCAGCTGAATGCGATTCAAGAAGCTCCTTGTCTGCCGCCGTCCCCGTCCCCCCTTGCGGAGCAGCTGCGGATTAATTGGCCCTTTGATATCGGTGGGTTTCTGCCAGGGACGATTCGCTCGTGTCTCGCTGACGGGGGGGAGACGCTCGTCCCTTCCAGCGCACCCAGACAGCCGCTCGCTGCCTGCAGCTCTCCCTCCACACACTCCTGGAGCAAAGAGCCGCTCTCGATCCCCAAGGACAGTTAATCAAACAGTCCCCATCGTTGTTGACTATTAAAAATGCTTTTAACCGCAGTCCGCCTGCCATTTGAGTATTTTTTTTTTTAAACACAGTTGCACACAGTTTAGCAAAATTGGGTTGTGCATCCCCCGGCACACACTTGTTTGGTTTCTTCACCATCTTTCATAAGTTCCCAACTTAATTAGGATGCAAACAATCCCAGAGGAATGTTTAATTAATATTATAAACCAACAATGGGATGATTAAGCAAGTCTGGGCAGCTGCTATTTATACACAGGGCATGTGGCACTTGTTGGGGGCGAGCGTGTCAAGGAAAAATCATTCCACGGACTTCTCTGTGCAATTCTATTGCTTGTTTTAATTGTCTGGTTCAGTCCTTTGCTCCTCTTTGTGTTCGCTCAGGCAGAGCGAGGGAAACGGAGATTTAGCTCAGAGTCTCTTGTTCAGCTTAATTACAGAGTGAAAGCTTTCAAGCGAGGAGGCTCTCTCCCACCCCTTCTCCTCTTCCCCAGCCACGAGGTCTCCAGAAACAACCCAGCAGAAGCTTCAGGCAACGAATGCCCTAAAACTGGTCCAGGAATAGCATCGGGGAGGCCCCTTCAAGCAGAAAAATACCCCAGAGGACAGAGGCAGGCTTTCAGGCTGCAAGAGGTGGAGGAGCTTTGCCGGGAGCAGCAGCGACGGCTCAGCTCCCCGGTGCAGGGGGACGGGGGGGGACGGGGCGGGATGGGGTGCGGGGTACGGTGTGCAGTGCCGGGGTGTCTGCAGCAGACAGCCGGCACCACCTCCCACCCCCCTGGAATTAAATGTACTCCTCAAATGGTTCAGGGATGCTCTCATTGCACGGCGGCTTCATGGCATTTGTTTTTAGGGCATTTGCTACTTAGAAAATATTTCTTCTTTGCTCTCAGAAGCCTGCGTGCAACCTGGAGTAATTGTGTTTGCCTTGGGCTGAACTCCTTTTGCAGTTTCTAAAAATAAACACTTGATTTCTTCTACTTCCCATAGAGCCATCTCTACTGAGAGCAGCAACCAAGCAAATTGATAAAAAATTAAAGGAAGTGGGAAATCCAGCAGAAGTGAAGTGAGACAGCAACTGCACACCCCCAATGCTGTTAGGAATGGACAATTCCCATGCTACAGCAGCAAATAAATTCACGTTTTCCAGGGGAAGACACCTGACCCCCAGAGGCAGGGAACACTGCTGGTCCTGGGCCCCAGCTCCACGGGGGTGTTCGGGCACGTTGTGCCTCCCTCGCTGAAGCCGAGCACACACTGCTGCATCCCGGGAGCCCCCGTGAGAGCAGCGGGTACCAGCCCTGCCACCCAGCGTGGGCTGGGGGTCCGTGCACCCCAGCACAGCCCCCAGGGAAGTCCCTCCCCAGCCTTGCCCCCTGGAAAATCTACTCGAAGAGCTCGGTCCCACTGCCGGCCGGCAACAGAGGAGCCACCGAGGAGCCTTTTCTCTCCTTGCCAAGGGCAGTGGCTTTGCCTCCAGCTGCTCTGACTCATCCCTACGTGTCTTATTCACCGCCTCACACTTATTCAATTATTACTTCAATCCTGGGCCCACTCTGGGAAGCTTATCTCACGCCAAATCCTTCTTGGACAAGCCCTAAACACTGATTGTTTCAGAAGGAGAGGGCCAAAAGCTGCTAATCAGGCTCTGCATCACGTATTGAATAAACGGGAACACCCTGAGCTCGGCAGTGCAGCAAATCCAGGTCCTGCTCCTGCAAAACCTGGTGTGAAATCTGCCGCGGGACAACCCAGCTGTGAGGCAGTCATATAGCGGTTTTTAACACCCCGACGTTGCAGCCTGGCTCGGGTGCACAGAGCCCGAGCAGCAGCAAACACCAGCCCCGCCAGCGGCTGCCTTCCTTTCTGCTCTGCTCTCGTCCTGACACGGGAAGCCTGGCTCGGGCCGGGGTCGAAGCCAGCGCCTCCCAGCAGGGGCTCCCCTCCCTCGGCGGCGTTGGGAGCGACCTGCTAAGGCAGGAGCAGGGGCTGTAGGGGGAGAGGAGCCACAACTCTGCTTTGGGGGTTTCAAGAGAGCCGAGGCCGTTGTTAGAGGACTCCTTTAGCTTGACTCCGTCTCCTGAGGACGCGCCGTTCTTCTAATATATTGGAAGAGCTCTGAAAGTTTACTGGTAACGAGGACACCCTTAAACAACTGCTAACGAACAGGACATCGAGAGTTTCTTGGAGAAAAGCTGAGCGAGGGCACTGAAAGAGTCAACTGTGTAAGTCCCAGCCGAGGACAAGACCATACATCCAACCTGGTTTCTTTTAAGCCCACGGTGCCGTGCTTCTGCCCTCCCTGGCTGGGTCCGGGTGCTGCCTCCCAGCCCCAGAGCAGCCTGCAGCCCAGCGGCTGCGGCCAACGGGCACGTTTATCCTCCACGTGCATCAGGGGCCTTAATGGATTTTCACGTCAGAACCACCAAATCGATATGTTTAGGATCAGAAAACTTCACTCCAAGGCCAGTAAAAAATGTGTTATCGTTTGCTCACTCACAGCCTGTGATACACCAACAGGACAAGCAAGTCTCTCCCTGTGCTACGGTTCTGCACATGGATGCTTTCTCATTTCCACTGAAATTCATATACATTTCTAATGGGATTTCAGAAAGCAAGAGGCTTCTGTTTGCCATTTCGGTTTCTTGCCAGAATTCTGGTACTTCTGCATTAGACTATAGTCACAGTCGGTTGCCCACGGTGCACGTCACGGGAGAGAAACCCCTGGTACATAAGCTGCGCTCCAGAAAGATGCTCCAGTTCTGTTTGTCTTTGCCGTAATGCTCTGGGCCGACCACGTCGCAGGTTTAGCTGCTGGTTTGTTAAAGCCCAGCCTCTGCCCTTCGCTCCGTGATTACGCCGTGCCTTTCCCTGTTCCCGCAGATGAACTGTGACCAGCGTGTGAGACAGCCGGTATCGGGTCTCCCTCACTTCAAACGTCATTTATCATAAAGGATTACCCCGCGGGGGCGCCTGTGCAGTCATATTTAATAACATAAACTGCTTCAAATCAAATGAGTTCTCCTGTGAATTTAAGCCGCGCTGACACAGCAGCTTGACACTGCTTATTTCCAAAGCTAAATGAAAAACGGTTGGAGGATGCCGGATGTCTGGGGCCCTCAAACTGTTACGTCCACACACCGGCCGCGGGGAAGGGTGAGTCAAGGTGTAACACATCTGAAGTCGTTTTGTCTGATGACTTGTAACAAGAGCAGCAGAGCTGCAATGCCCCTTGCTTTCACTCAGTTCCACCATAATTCACTCTAAATGGGTTGCAAGAAACTTGATTTATATTTAAAACACTTGCGGGAGGGGGAAAAAGGCAAAATTACTGTGAAGTTCCACTTTGCTGAGGAGCTCAGCTCGCTGTGGCTGTTGCTGTCCGTGGGGGCGTTCTAAAGAACACCCAGAGTTTTCTCAGGTTTTCAAGCAAAACAGCGTTCCGTGGAAATGAATCCCAGGAGCCCCCGGCAGCATCCTGCGAGCAAAGGTGGTCCCTTGGCACAGCCCAAGGTGACCGTCACCCACTGCTGGAGGCGAGAGGCTGCCTGGCACTGCCTCACCCAGCTCCATAATGCCCCAGTGTGCTCAGCCCACAGAGCCGCTCTCGGCCCCGTGAATTTGTCCTTTGTTGCTCGATCTCGGGCTGCGGCAGCGGAGAGCAGCTGCCGGCCGTGCAGGTCCTGCTGCCGCCCAGCCCGCGGGCATGCAGCACGGGAGCGCTGCCAGCGCCCGGAGCATCCTGCCCTCCACAGCACAACGGGCGCCTTCTTCACCCCCGAGCCACCGCGACGTGCCAGTAACGGGGGTGGCTTTTGGCCTTAACATTGGTACCACCCAAAGAAAATGCCATGGATGTTTGAACTCGGGCTTGTGCCTGGGATTGCGAGAGCGGCTGTGCCGGGGCCAGTGCTACGGAGGAGATGGGCTTGTCTGAGTGATTCCTCTGTCCCAAAAAGGCTGGTGCAATCGGGATTTAGTCAAGAGCTAGCATGGGCGAGCCAGCAGGATGGGTACCTCCGACTCCAGCACAGGGCAGCAATTCCAGCTCTGTCACTGACTTGTCCAAAATCTCTGACAAGTGATTTAATCTTCCGCTGCTGTTTCTGCTCCCTCCCAAGCGCACCCCGTTGGAGATGAGCGACAGAGGATCCAGGACACTGCAGATAAGGGGGCATCACTCACCGCTCTGGCCTCTACCTGCTGCTGACCGACACGAGGCATGAGCTGAGTTTACTTGTGTGCAGGTTCTCTGCAAAGTGAGGGAGAAACGGCTTGTTTCAGTCCCGGGATAACACAAACGCTGTTTCCCAACGCTGGGATTAGCAAGTAACTGAGCTAAAGACAGGAGCCCGGTCTCAGCCAGGAGCAGCCGCATTAGCGCAGCACTGTGCCAGGGCTACTGCGAGCCTGCAGCATGGCTAATTAGCCCTGGCATAGCCTCTAATTAGGCTGTTTCTAGAGCTGCCCTGCACTGAGCTGCCCCAGGCTGGGAGCTCAGAGCCCTCGGCACCACGGGCACACGTTGGCCAAACCTGCCAGTCCCCGGCTCCGAGAATGGGCTGGAGACTCTGGCTTGGCCCAGGTAGAGCAGCCCCCCGAGGGGGAGCAGCTCCTGCCCCTGCTCACAGCCACCGCCCTCGGGGAAGGGGTTTCCAGGTGAGTGGTGGGTGAAACCATTACAAAAGACTGCACAGTACCTTGGCCGCTGAACACCTTCACTGGTAACGAATCCAAGTTAAAAATCCAGGAAACCCCACAGGCACCGGGCTCAGCCGAGCGCTGTTTTTACTGCTGGGCATTTTCTTTTTTGTGCCGCAGCTTTGTGATGCTGCTGGGGACCTTCCAGAGCCTCTCTCTCCTCCTGCACAGGGCTCGACTCCGAATTTGGGAAGAGCAGAGAAGGCTCCGCACCCGCCGGGCAGACGTGCTGCAGCCGGGAGCCCGGGCACTGAGCAGGCGCCGCGGAGGAACCAGCGGGAGAACGGCCAGCACTTGCCCAGCCATTCACTGAATGGCGCCTGGTCCAGTGTAAAATTCAGTTTCACTTCTTGCATGGCCGCTCCTGGCAAAATAACTAAAACGTTCATTAGTTTTGGTGACTTCGCAAAGGTTGACTCTGAACTTCACGTTCATTAAGTTTCTCGTGTTGCTGCTGGATGGGAGACCTCACACATCCGCACTCTGCAAGGCGCTCTGAGCGCAGGGCCAGCGGAGCAGGGCTCACGTGCACCAGCATCACCGCGCTCTCTGAAGACGACACGGCGTTTCCTTCCACAGCTCCTGCTTCGCTCCTGCGCGTGGATCAAAACCAAAACTTGCAATTGCAACTCTCCATCAAGGCAGGGTATTACCAGGCAGTTACAGTCTGATCCAACCCACGTTAGATGTGAAAATGGGATTTAAAATAACCTTTAGATAACACAGAAAATAAATACAGACCGAGAAGCTGAAGAACAGTGTATTTGTACAGACAGCAGCGAATCACTTTGGCTGAATTTGTGCACGGCTCAAATCAACACAAACAGGAGCTGGATGACTTTGGGGACCGCGGGGCTTCATTGAAATTTTAAACGTGCTCCTTCCCTCCGAGCAAAATGTTACTTTGCTTGCCTGGATGCTGCTCAAAAGCAGCGGCACGTGACCACGTCTGGAAGGTTTTTATTTCACCTTTTCTTTAGGACATTCTTTAGCAAACTCATTTTTAACCCAATGGAACTTCAGGACACGTTCGGTTTGGGCATAAAACTCCGCAGCAGCGGCAGCTGCGGTGCATCCGCGGGCACAATTCGGGCTGCTGCGCCGAGACCCCCGGGAGCGCAGCACAGCCCCGCAGCAAACCCGGGGACCCCGCAGCAAACCCCGGTCCCCCCGCCCCGGCCCCTCCTGTTTTCCCACACCACCATCTAGTGGCAAAGCCAACAGGCTGGGGAAGCGTTTCCACCCGCTTCAAGCTCTTCCTCCATCCCTTCACATCCGATTTACTACTCATTTTGCAAGCCGGAGAGCCCCCGGGCTCAGCCCGCCATTCCTGCCTCTCCTGGGAAGCGGCATCGCCTACAAACCTCTCCTGTTCCAGCTTTTCCAGCAGACGGGGAGAAGGGAGCGGAAGCATCTCCGCAGGGAGCCCCCAGACCCGCCACCGCTGCTCAGCACCCTGGGAGCTGGCCCTGGGGTGCTCCAGGCAGATCCTGCTACAGACAAAAAAATACCACTGAGGAGGTTGGACTTGCCTTCACCAGACCAACCAGTTACACGAACTGGGAGATGCTGCAGAGACGCAAAGTTCAGAAGTGTGGTGGAAAAGCACCCCCAGCTTTGCCGGCAGTAGATAACATCACTGGCTCTTCCGGATAAAACGCACTTGGCATTTATGAAATGAGGTTTGATGAACTTCCATACCGCACTGTAGCTAGAGAATTAAGGGTAGGCTTCTGGTTTTTATAGACAAGACATCTAGCAATCAGCAGGTACATTAAAATTACTTTATTACTAAAATATTTTTACATTTAGTAAAGATAACCAACCTGCAAATACCATGCTTCTGCTCCTCCTGAAAAAGGAAGCGCATAGGTAGGTTGAAGACAACCAGCTAAGTAAGTACGTTTGTCCTAGTAGCTTGTAAGTAGGCAGATGTGTTCACATTATCGTCATCCAAGTATTGTCATCCAGTCTTGTTTGGGCTGCATTTAGAAACTGGGATCCCTGTATAATTCAACAGCTGCATCAGTTACACAGCTTTAGAAAAACCTATTTATAGAAATTTCACACACACACCCCCCCGGTTTCCAATAAAACTATACAACGGGTCCAGGAACAACTGTTCACCAGCTATTACATTTAGATTTCCCATTTAAACAACCAGGACAAAGTCCGTCCTGAGTTTTCTCCACTGTGAAGATACATTTCTCTTCTCACTTACGCAGAAGCGAAGCAGGAGCAAGTCCTCCAACACTGCAGGAATTCCAGCAGCATCACACCGAGGATGGGATTTGGGCCCCACAGGTCCCAACGTGGTTCTTTTACTTGCATATACACAGGAGGATCGAGGCGGAGCACCCATGAGTCTCTTCATATCCTGCTCTTTTAAACTCTATGAAACCAACAGGTATTTAAAAAAAAAAAAAAAAAGAAACGCAAATGAAACGGAAAGCCCCTTCAGCTGACTGTGCAGATCAGGTAAGGTTAGCCTGATTTTGTCTAAAAACGTGAAGCAGCTGTTTACTTTGTTGCAATTGTATTTAGACAGAACCAACGTTCAACTCCACAGCTCCGTGTCGAGGTGGTGACCGTGAGAGACCATCACGGCTCCTGCCCGGCGGGGGCACTGTCAAAACAGGGATTCTGCCCCCAAAGAACATGAACATGCGAAACCGAGGATCATAGTAAGAGTCAGACCTTGATACAGACTAAACCAAATTTGTACATATAAAAATAATTGTACAGAGGAAGTATTTTCAGCCGAATACAATCTTTAAACATTCAAAAGAACATACAAAACTAATTAGAAGCAGCCTTCTGTACTTTAGTGTGTGGTATGATTAAAGACATCCAACAAGGAGGGTGCGTGAAGACATTGCATCAGCATAACGGCATACTGGTGGTATTTGTTGTAACAAAATGCTACATCTACCAGAATAGAAGAGGAATTCACAAAAAATGGATAAAAACCAAAGCCTGGAAACCATAACAAAAACACAGAAACAAAATGAAAATGTACTAAAATTTAATCATTCATAAAAGCTGTAATTTAATCTGTGACAGTAAAACACAAGAAGCAATATTATAGTTGGTTTAGTATATTATATATTTTTGCTTTTAAAGCCATAGAAATCAGTTATCCCAGTTTTTCCTATAAAAGACCCATTTTTCCAAAGCATTATGCACAAACATTTTTAATTAGAATATAATGGCAGAATGAAAATAATGATATTTGGTAACTTTTAAATATAAAATGAAGTCAATGACTCAAAAAAGTTATTTGTTGCAGTGAGTTCAAAGGGAAATTTCAGATAATATATATCTATAGTTATAGATACAAAATATAATGGTGGAACATTTTTAGTGCTTGATGGGGAGAAATTATGATAAAAGGGTCAATATGAAATTTTAATTATAGTAGCAATATCTAATATTTGAAATGCATCCATGCTCCTTTGTATAATCATACACTAGAGTCAATTATATTTAATTTCACATCTGTTAACTGCTATTGCAAAGGAGGAGTATTATTGTCTTAAATTTCCAAGAGATATACACAGAGCAATTTCTTTTTCCAGGGACCGTGTGCAAACCATTTAAGATCTAAATTCTTCTCATTGTATATAAAAACAGGAGAAGCTTCTTCAGATATGTTATTAATTTCTATAAGGTTCTGAAGTCGGGAATGCTGGCACTTTCCATGTAGGCAACAGTTCTTCATTCCTGCAATCTGGAAAAGTAAGAGAAGATGATGATGGAGGGATGCTTCTCATCCTACCCACGAGACAAAACCTCTCCAACAAAGGCCTGAAAGCTTCCCCAGACAACTGCCCACACCCAGCCTTGTGAAAACACGCAGCTCTTCAGCAGGAGGAGCTTATCTTCCTCCAGTCTGGGGTTTGTTCCTACCGTCCTCCGAGTTTTGGAGGTACCGAAAGCAAAGAGACGTTGGAAACGGTAACTCTAAGAAACAAGCTGTTGCTTTATCCTGGCCGCAGCAGGGCAGTGACAGCCAGCCGCCACCCTGTCGCCCTGCTGTGATAACGACAGTGCCCTCCCAACTCGGCTGCTTTACCAGACAGGCAGCCTTCAAGTGGATTTTGAATGCAGCAATGGGTGAACAATTTATGGGAGAGGGATTTCATCTTTTGTATCTCCGAGATGCTCTTAAAGTCTAAGGAGCTGGAGACCTCCCCGAGCCCTATTCCAGCTGTAACAACAGGCAACAAATTGAGATTTGCAAAGAATGGGGGGAGACATTGTGAAGTATTTTGACCACCTAGAGCAGATTTGGGGGCACGGATAGAAGTCAACGTTACGAGAAGCCTCATCAGTAACTGACTGAGTGCAGGAACTCCTTCAGCAGTCGCTGCTGTCTCAGTGCTACCCTGCTGCTGAGGCCGGGCTCTGCAGCGCGGGGTCCCGGGCAGGAGGGCGAGGGCAGAGCCACGCCGAGCCCGGCAGGGAACGCGTCCTCCGTGAAGTCATCCTGGCTGACACCACACTACCTACATTCAGATACATCACCCGAGGAACAGGAAAAGCCACTTGAGACATACTCTTCAGTTTCTTTTCCTACAGCCATTGTTTCCCCACAACCCTAAGCTATTATTTTCTGGCATTCAAAGCTCAGGGTAAGAGACTCATCAATCAATAAAGCACAAGTCATTAGAAGCCAGGTTAACTGCATAGCGCCCACTTATCCTACTCCGTTGCACCTAGGCTACATAAATGGCTATTGACAGCATGAACTTCAGATCAGGCAGAAGGCAGAGCGCCACCTGTTTTCACAAATTCATCCCTGAAATCCTTCTGTGACCAGGATTTTGTTTTAAACGGTAGGACACGGGGACTTGAGTTGCTTCGCCCGCTCCACCGCACCTATTTACGAAACTAAAGAACAGAACACAGAGCTGCTGATGGGTCACAGAAATCATCAGAAGTTGACAGCCTGTGCAGCCCCAGATCACGACGGCAGCCGGCACAGCCGGCACAGCCCGCGCGCTGTGGTGAGTTCATTCCTCCCTGACTCGGCTGAGGCTGGGCAGTCACTGCCATGCTGCGCTCGCAGGCTGACCGTGCTTCGTGCTACAACCACCGCTCAGGACGATCTGCTCGCTTTCTGACCGTTTCTTACTTCCTAGTGCTGAGATGGGCCATTTACGCCGCACCCTCCCTGCCTCCGAAGAGCGCCACGCAGCACACTCGTGTGCTAACACGCTAACAGCTCACGGGGCAGCCTAGCCGGTATTTCTATCCAAAACCTGAAGCTACAGAAATGCTGTTTTCTTTCAGGAGCACAACAGAACAGCTGTAAGCACACAGGGTACCTTGCCAAGATATACAGGAAGATTATTTATAGCTGTGTCCAACCTTGGGGTGTTTTTTTGTTTTCATTTTTGTTTTGGGTTTTTTTTTGGTGGGCAGCTTTTTATTTCTGTGCCTTTGAAATCCATGTCCCACCCAAACCAATTTGCAATTGTCCCCATAGCACCTAGGACTGAGACAGCAGCTGCAACAGTAACACAAATTACATAGATGCTACCAAATTTCAGCAGATAAAAAGGAAGCAGAACTGAGCTATGGTGGCCCAGAGCACGGTGTCGCAAGACAGAGAGAGAACCTGCAAGAGTAAAAGGGAAGTTCCTGCTCTGTCGCGCTCATTAACCCAAGCAAAAGGAGAAGGGAGAGAAGCAGATATTTCTCTGCCATGTCAGTAGAACCGACTTCTTTTAAGAAGTCCAACAAATGCAGAATTTTGTATTTGGGAGCAGAGAGAAGGGAGAGGAGTGGAGGGAAGGGGAGCAAGTCCTCTCTCTGTTGGGAGCAGCTCCTGGTCCTGAGCTGTGGGTGGATTTCACACACCTCTTACCTGGCTCAGAGCTGCTGCACGATGGGAGTCTAAAGCAGCAGACATGATTTCTTTTTAGGCTTCTTCTTTTCCACTGGTGTTTTTCTATTTATCTGTCTGACCAGGTCGTAAAAGATCTGAAAATGAAAAACACAAACTGAAAAATCAAAGTGATAAAACGCTATGCAAGTGTCAAAAATCAGGCAGGTTGGCAAGCTGATACTCTTTCCTGGGGGCTGCAGACTTAGAAATTCAGTTAAACTGCTTCAATTTGCTTAAACGTTTCTCAAGCAACTGCTTATGGCACAAGAGAGCACAGAGCTCACATCAGTGTACGGAAGATAAGGGAGCTGTGAGGTCCTATCCTGCAGCACACACAGCTTGCTCCTTCAGGTTGCGTATGACCAAAGGCTTCAGAAGAGTATGGCAATGAAACGGCAACAAATCCCTTGCTGTGGAAAAGAGGGAGAAAACTGGGGCATGACAAAAGGTTTTTTAAAAGCCAGGCATAATATCCCCGAGGATCGTCTTCCCAGTGGTGGTCCCTGGGCTGGTGAGTGTCTCTGCAGAGCACTGCTGCGCCAGCAGCGGCATGTTCTCACCGTAGGGAAAGGGATCCCTTTTCCTTGGCTTTCACCTTCAAAAGGGATCTTCATTCACCTGCTGCCTAGGACGCATTGTTAATTTTCCTTTTCGCCAAACACATTCAAGCTGTTAATCACTTCACCTTTTTGCCTGGTCTAATAGTTTGAGTTTATTAATAAAATAAGCAAGGAGAAGCAAAACATCTGCCCTGAACTCAGCCATTTCCAGAAGGAGACGATTACAGGGGCCTCTTTCAGCTTCAGAGACGAGTTTCGTGTGAACGCTTTTGCTGTGAGTTGTTTTCCCAGCAATACTCAACCCATTTATAGCAAAATGAGCTTTGCAAAAACGCTTGGAGCCGGGTCACAGTATTGAGGAGAAATATTTAAACCTTCAGAAGGCTCCACCCTTGTCCTTGTTTACTTTTTTCCTTCCTGGAGTGGTTGACAGCTCACAAATTCTTGTTGATTCCAAGGAAATTCAGAAGACAAAGAACCAGTTTATAAAACATTGCAACAACTGGAAATTTACGATCTTCCGGCTATTACCTACATGAAAAGCACTAGTGCACAGTTAAATAGTTTCAAATGAAATGAATATGATGGTGGCTTTATCAAGCTCTCACATAAAATATTTTATAATAGCATTTGAGTTCCTCACACTACTCCTTTACTAAGCTTATTACTACAGTTTTCTACTGTCAGCCTCAGGCAAAACTAGCAGTTTGTACTCTCCAACGGACACAGCCAAGACATTCAAAAATGGACAGATGAGATCTAAAGAAGTTGTTTCTGTAGGAGAAACCAATTAACAAGTGGCATCTTCTACGCTGATGCAAAACAGCATTTAGTATTTAAGCCTTTCTAAACAATAGCCAAGATGACTTGAATGTGATTATGAAGTGCAGGAGGAATCTGAATTGCTGAAGGCACCAACCATCCCTGCTCTGACAAACAAGATCCTTGAATGTTTTGAGACAGACCCCTCTAACCTTCCCAAGGCCAAGGTAGGGGGAAAAAAATCCCTTGGAAAAAAAAATCTAAAGTTAGATCATTTAAGTGCTAGCACTGACTGCAAATACAGAAGTGAAGTCTGCAGCAAGGTTTTAGGAATGCCACTATCCCTAAGAAAAGTCAGCGTGGTGCAAGAACATCACACAGGTCACCAGAAAGACATCTGAAGCGCTGCTACCGAGCCTGACTCTCACCTGTATTAAAAGCTAACCATCTATATGAAAGGTTTGTTTCAGCAAATGCACACAGAAATTTATCATATTTTAACAAAGTTAGAAAGCCCAAAAGTAGCTAAAAAAAACCCTAGACCCAGAATAACGCAAACGCTTCCCCAGTCTGTGAGCCAGCCAAACAAACAAATAACCAGTGCAGTAAGTTGCTTTTATGCTTTTCATAACCAGACAATATAAACTGGCCGAAATCCAGAAAATTAAGATTACACTAAAATGAGAAACTAATCTTCCAGCGAGTAATTTTCTTTATGATCTGAGTCTCACTGGAGGCAGTAGACAGGACAGGGAAATATGGAGACACGGGATTCACACGTTAAGGATGACTGTATGTAAACTCTGGGCGAGCATTCGCCCCAGGACAGTTCAGCGTTCTGCCTACTAGAGAATCCCCTTTCCTGCACGTCTCTCAGGAGAGCTTTAAGGCACCTTTGGCTAACGAGAGGTCAGTCTCTGCCACAAACTGTGGAAATACAAAATAAACCAGAGTTTGTTACACTCCATGATGATCTGTTCGATGACAGAGCCACTAGATTTTTGCTTCACAGTCATAGTTTTACCATAGCTCAAACACAAAAAAAATTCCTTCTGGCAGGAGTCTAGCTCAGCGAGCTATATTTACTGGGTTAGATTAGTGCGCGGCTACAGCTAGGCTAATCCCAACCTCAGAAGCTGCAATTCATGCAGCCTGGAGCTCCTTCCCCTCCAACCGGGTAGGTGCAGTGCTGCGCACGTCCCACGAGCTGCCAAATTAACGCTGGGTCCAGTCCAAGATCCTACTGCTCCTGCTTATCATGCAGCCTCCTAAACGGTCCCAGTTATCTTCTGGCACCGCACCAGCTATGCTCAATGGGGTCACCTTAGCTTTTGTGGCTGGAAACCTGGCCTCTGTCACAGTCAGATAATTCACAGCAGAGAATAAAAATTTGGTGCCCAACGTCAAGCAGAGCTCCCTCAGCAGAACTACGCTACCTCAGGCAGCAGCGAAAGGCACACCGATGGCAAAGGTGTTTCTCATTTAGACATGGGGAAGTGCTTAGACAGATATATATTTGGACACGGTCTCAGTAAATTAGTGGCTTACCAGAGTAGGACTGTGATGAGATGTCTGCTTGAGCAGCCAGACGTAGCAGGAATGTGAAAAGCAAATACTTTCAAAAACAACAGCCAGCACTGCGCAACATGACATGTAATACAATGGGGCATAATCCACCTTCTGAATAGCAGCAGCAGTTATCTTGAAAAAGTATGCTTTCCAAATAAAGTTTATCTAAGCTAAGAGTCATCCAGTTAACTGGACTTACTCAGGACCCTCTGCTATTCATGTCCTCTGCCACAGGCTACAGAAAGCACTTACCTGGAGAAGTCACCCATGCTTTACAGAGATAAAAAGAGCAGATCTTAAAACAAACAGAAGGCAGTAGCTAAATACACTGCGTCGCAAGCCTTTCTTAGGCTGCTATTTCAGAATTATCCTGAATCTTCCCAATTAAGAACTATATGAAGGACCGCATGCTGGTTTAACGTGGCATTCATGCTGAAGTAGGAAAGACAAGGGAACAGCTGATAGTTACCTCATTAACGTTGATTTTAGACTTTGCAGATGATTCTAGAAAGGCACAGTTACACCACTGTCTTGCTAAGTTTTGACCCTGTTCTTTGCCGACTACACGCTCTTCCTCCAGGTCACATTTATTGCCAACCAGAATCATTGGAACCTGGAGAGGAGACAAGCAAGAACAAGAGATCCATCAGCAAATTAACATACAGCGTGGACTGTAATGCCAGGGCTTACAAAGGCATGGGGGGACGGGGGGGAAACACACAATATAGACATGATGAAAAACAATACAAATCAGAAGTTCAGCAGAGCCCACAGACTAGACTGGAGTTTAGGTGCCTGCTGGGAAAGGGCTGCAGAAAGTCCATACTATAGACACCCTGGTTCACTAAGAATTAAACACATGGAGGACACCATAAAACCAAGTGGTAATATTTCAGCACAATCTTAGGTTAGTGAAGACTTATTTTCTGCTCTCTACATCCAACACTGTTTTAAGTCCAAAACTTACTTTATTACTGAAATGCATTTCAGGACTTGCATGTGACAGTAGGCTAACTTAGCCTATTTTAGACAGCAGAACATACAGCATATGTTTTAAGACATACATTACATGTTTCAGCCCCTTTGACCCGTCTTGTCAACCTGCTGTCAAGCCACACAACAATAAATGGAAGCAGCCTTGAAAAGCACTGCCCTGGACATGGAATAAGAAGGCAAAGTCCTGTGCAGCCGAGTATTCCCACGGCCCTGTGCACAAGATCACCTGCCTTTCTCATCTCAGTGCAGTGTCATACTACTGACATGTTCTGCATATGCACAGAAAAGAGGATGTTCACTACAAAAGGCACACTGTGCTTGATATTTACTACATTAAAGTAATTAAATTTCCAGCTAGTGACCATCTAGCAGCTCAGCTCCTGAAAGGACATCACTTCCAATAAATAATCTCATGCAATATTAAAACAAACATTTGATACGTGTTCAAAAGATTCATCCTACACCCATGACGCAAATACAGGCAAATCATTTGTTCAAGACAATGATAAAAGGGCATCTGCCCCTCTCCTTAAGCTCGCGGCTTTCTAAAGTGTCTGGGTGAGTCACCTTCTCGCTCCTTCATGAGGAAGAAAGTGCCTTGGGGAAACCATATTCCTTGTGACATTTCCTACAGAAAAACAGAGAAATCTAATACCGCAGGAAAATGACCTTGGCGGTAGCAAATGCTTATTACCAATGTGCTTGCATGAGGGTGCACGGAAAGGAGGGTCCCTCGGCTTGCCCAGCCCTCCCGCAAACGGCACGAGGGCCAACAGGAAGGACGGGTCTCCTGCTCAGCCATAGCTCACCGGTTCCTCGCCAGGGCTGCGATTGTGTTTGCTTGGCGCAGTGCGGAGAGCCAAGTGCAGTCTGCACTCATTAAGTTATAAATCCGTTTGTCTTGGAAAGTATCAGAGTAAGCATTGGGGAGGGTAAGCAGCAGGAGACTTGCTCTCATCAGTTACATTTAGATATTGAGTTAAAACTCCTTCAGGACAAAGAAATCGGGCAAAAAGATAGATTAAAAACAGTACCAAGATATCTCAGCAAGAACATCCTGATATATGATTTCAGAAGGCTTTCCCTGCTTCTCAGGCAGCCTCTACCACGGCTGTAGCCACCAAGATGTCCCAAATAGGTAGGAAAGACCTTAAACAAGCAAACAAAAAACACCCAAAGCCCCCACAAAAACTCCGTAACAACTAAACCAACCTACCCTCGGGTGCCATTTCCATACCTACAAGAGGATGAGATGACAGCGCAGCCCAGCCGCTGCCTGTCCCCCCCCGCAGGACCCTTCCCCAGGGCACCCAGCCCAACGCCGGCCAGCTCCCCGGCTCCAGCCCGCACACTGTCACAGCCATTTGGAGACAGATACGCAGTTCGGGACTTTCTACACCTGAGAATCATGGGTCACATATCATTTTAAAGTTTGCTTTTACAACCTGCATCTCGTATAGATCTGAGGGGATGATACAGCCAGAGCTAAGATGGATTTTGAAAGGCGAGACCGCAGCAGGATCTGCAGGACGCGCTGCGGTGCTGGGCATGCACACAGCAGCGACAGCATCCTGTTTCCCTTACGCTACGCAAAAGCAGAAAAAAACTCAAGAACTGCTGATAATGGGTGTGCACCCTGCTCTATTTCCTGAAGCATTTCATTCTTTGAACAGAAAATGAGTACTTTCCAGCTGGAAAATAAATCATCATCCACTTCCTTTCGTAATTTATAACACGCTGTATGTTTTTAATGTACTTCAATGTTAACATTTGTAGTCTCTTCCCGATTCAACTACGCTCAAGATTAATTTTTGTATTTAAAACTCACAGCCATACTGATTAGACAATGATCCCATTTTTATTTTTGAGAAATAAGTTTTACTTACTACATCAGAAACGTGAAGGAACAATGCAGATGAGGCACATCCAAAAAAGCCTTTCACATCAGAGACCAACAGGATATTTACAACTGTATCAGCTTAATCCCATTCTTTACAGTTTTCTAGATAATAAGAGAAATTTTCTCATACCGAAACATGAAAATGTGTTTTGAACATGTTCAGCAAAAAAATAAAGTATATTAAGATGTGAAATAATAGGAAAAAAGGTGATACTTACATGGGTAAACAGTACAAGTTTGAAAGACATGAAACTGTATAAGGTCATTTCAAAAGGCAGCAATCGCTTATCATTGAGCCAAAACCGGAGTTTTATAAACAACTAGGTTTTGATCATTTACTATTTCATGTAGAAGACCGGAATTTAAACTTTGGTAGACATACATAATTTAATGGTTTAAGTATTGGGATTTTAAGAGAGACATTCTGAAACTAAATACAGGAAGGAGCGCATTTTCCTAACTCAGCAGAACATGGCTTTAATGTTCAAAAGGTTCTCCAGCTTGGATTCAACAAGTAACATCCCCCTAACACAAAATAAATAAATGCATTTTAATAATTAAATCAAATCACTGAAGTAAAAACAAAAGCAACAGTCTCTATTGTCCGATGAACTTGACCAGCTTACGGTGCAAATTCCCCTCCCGCGGGAGCAGCTGAGCAGAGCGCCAGGCTCTGACCGGGGCTAGTAAAGGACTCCTGTTACCAGGGATTTATACAAGCGTAATCCCTACCTAAATGAAAATCAGTTTTGCATAAAGAGAAGTTCAGCTCGTTAAATCAAGGAGGGAACCAAAGCCGTTCAAAACAAGGTAATCAGGACACGGAACACTGAAGATCCGAGAGAGAGCAGCCGCCCAAGGTTGCCCTCGGCCCCACAGCAGCCGAGCTGCGGGCAGCGCTCATCCCACCTCGCTGCGCAAACTGCATTTTCCTGAACAGTGATTTAAATACAATGCACATGGCTTACCAGGATTTGGCCTAAATACATGTCCCAGCCCTGTTCGCTGCTCGCCACGGCTCCCCAGCCGCGCTGTGAGGAGGGAAGGGCTGGGGGCGGGAGGCTGCTGCTCCCCAGCCCCTCGGGGAGCCGTGAAGCAGCCGACACCAACCGACAGCCATCGACATCAAAGGCAGCGGCTACTTTCAAGCTGTCAGTGGAAAAAAATAGGCAATCTTTTTCACACTCCTCCGGGCAAACCCTTGAATACATTACCAACTGTTAGGCAAAAAAAAATTATTTTCAGCTTCTTCCGGAGGAAGGCTACACAGAGAGAGAGTTCCCACATGTCTCCACCAGCCACATGGCTACGGTGGCAAAAGCCACCGCAACCTCACCTACATCATACGTTGAGAAATTAAAAGCCCATCAAGGAGTTCCAGCTATATGGAAATACAGTAGATAGTTTGACAGAGGAAAAACTATCTTAATGGCATTTTTCCATATTTTAAAAAGGGATTTAAACAACCAAAATTACAACCTTGTGTCACTAGCTAAGACGCTTTTAGAGTCTTGTAGTGACTTAATACGTACAACTGCATGATCTCCTTCGGGTTAAAGATTTTGTCAAATGACAGAAGGAGCAAAGAAAACTGCCGAGAGTTTACCAGCCTGGGAGGGTGCGGGTGCTCTGCAGGGCACCACTGCCACTCACCACGAACCCGCCGAGCAAAGCTGAACCCTCCCTGCTCACACACGCACATCACGGGGGCCACAGACCCTTAAACATCCTCCTGTCCTTCAGAAAGGGGGTAAGCACATTTTCATACGATAACCTAAAATTCTGTAAAAGTTTTGGTTGTGATGGATTTGAGTGCAGCAGAGCTCACGGACCAAGAGACTCGGCACAGCTACAGTAAGGGAATCTCGATGTCACGCTGCGGAGCCAGGGCTCCTTCATCTAACCAACGGGTCCTGCAGCCGGAGCGGAGGTGACTGAACATCCCACCTCCCCAGCCCCTCTCCACAGGCAGAAATGAAAATAAAAGAACATTCAGTGATTTTTTTTTTTTTTTTAAATGAAAAAAAAAAAAGAGAAGAGAAAAAGGCTAATGACACTTAAATTACAAAGCACAGCCTGGTCAATAAGCTGAACACGTCCTTTCTATTTGCAGTTCAAGTTCATCAACTCGGATTATGACCCCTACGCATGTGAAGGGCACAGAGGGCACAGCGTACAACACCGCCCTGCGCCAGGGCTCGACAGGCTTCACAGCTGACCTTCAGGCAACGTCACGGCTTTGTACTTCGGTTTCCACTTCATACATTTGGGAAAAGCAGTGTTAGTCTCCATTGTAAGACAGCTGGAGAGCTACTAAGAACATTGTTATTGGTGAGTTTGACTATTATTTTTCCTTAACTTTGAGGGAAGTAAAGTACCATTAAAGCACAGTGAAAGAAGAAAATGTAAATACTCGAAAGGAGTTAACAGGGGGGGCAGGGAACCAAACCAAAAAAGAGTTGTTTTTTCAATCAACTCCCACCATTTCCAAAGACTGTTAGCCTTCCAGTACATGTGAAAATCTGGCTTGATTATGCCCCTGAGTAGGTGTTGGACCTCAAATAACCACTGAAAGTAACAAACAATGCTAAGGAAACTTACTTCAACACAAAACTACAGCAAAGAATATTCTTAGAAAGATATTTTGCTCACAAACTCCTGTATGCTTCGTTATAAAAACATTTTAAACATCTGCAAAGCAAAAAATATTCTACTTACATCTTCAGTGTCCTTAACCCGTAAAATCTGTTCCCGCAGGTCCTGTAAGTCATTAAACGTGGACTGTGCTGTTATAGAATATACTAGTGCAAACCCTTGACCGTTCTTCATGTAGAGATCCCTCATTGCTGTAAATTGCTCCTGTAATCAAATATTTTGGAGGGTAATTAGCTAGTGAATGCAGCTAATGAACATTTACAAAGGAATACTTTTATTGTAATGGAGACAAGAATATAGTACCATACAGCATGCATTTACATTTTTACCCCTTACAGAAATCCACTGAAGCATGCAAATTCAACAAAAGCGTTAACACGTCTCTTTCCCTTTGGTTTTTTTTCCCCTTAAGAGAAAAAGGCTTACTGAAAAAACAGGAAAAAGATCAAGAGCAGCAATAACAATATCTCTGCAGATGGACTGTTGTATGCCCCAAACCATAATGCAAGGTGTTAAGATTTGGCTGACGTATTTTGTAGTGATCTTTCATTTATTTTCTGATACGTGTTAAGCACGAGTTTGCCATCAGACTGATTCCCCAGACAACAGATATGGACTGCAAATTCAATTTCTCCTCTAACACGATATTGAAACAGGCCTAGGTGTCGCACGCTCATGATTTATTGTGAGCACAACTGCGTGGGAAGGCACTGCCTGATCACCTCTGAACATAGGCAATTAGACAGTAGTCATCTCTAGCATGAAAATGGCTTCAACATTTAATGCAATGAAATGCAAGAGCAGGCTGGAAAATCTGTACCAGATCAGAGCTGCCTTTGTCCACAGCTGTGAAAGGAAGCTTTACCAGAACCACGTAACAATGATTTCTGCTTCCATGCCTTTGCATTGCTGCTAATAATTTTCAAAGCTTTCTAAATAAAACTGACTTTTAGGAAGCGCGTCCTCCCCCTGTGATGTGCACTCAACCATTACAAAGTCTGTTTACTTAGTGCCCGGACTTTGCAGGACGGCGAGTGACAGTGGCACGGCAAAGGGAGTCGCGGGAGCTCTCAGGCTGGAAGGATGACATGGGCCACCCAGCGCAGCACCAGGCAGGTGCCACCTGGGTAGAGAAGTATGTCTTGACAGGTACAGGATCTTTACCAATGAAATCCTCTCCACATAGGCTGAGGTGACACGCTGGGAGGCGATCCCTATGCATTGCCTGGAAGTGGTTTCAATCTGTGTGCATTCTGGTCACTTGCAAAATTAACATGTAAAATTATCCCAAATGAGTATGGTGATAGCGAGCCGAGGGTGGATGGCAGAGAGGAGGCGAGTGGCACAAGATGCACCAACCTCCGTGTCCCAGCACTGGGACACGGGCTGGGGAACAGGTTCACCACGCTGCTGACAGGGCTGCAGAAGGCTCATTCACCACACTGGGGTTTGGGTTATTTAACAAAAGCGTTCAATTTAAATTATAGCAGCCAATCTATTGTTTTGCCTGGGCAGGATTATTATACTAGTATTGAGTTCTACTCTTAACATCTCACCTCATTCTTGACAAAGAAACTCCATACCAATTAAAAAAAGAAATTACACTTACTGTCCCTGCTGTATCGAGGATTTCAAGCATACACTGTTGACAATCTACTTCCACTTGCTGGGGAAAAAAAGGAAGAGACAAATGCAGTTAAAACTGAAGTCTGAAATGGGACAGGCAAGAGGAATATCAGCTTAATTTTTACTTCCACCACAAAGACCTCTATAAGTGAGTCAGCCACCTGCACTTCCCCAATGCTAAGAGAGGCACTGCTATTGGAGGATTAATCACACCCCAAGCCAGGCATTTGGGTCAGCTCACTTATGCTCCGGGACTCTGTTGATTATAGAGGCCTAAATGAGCAGCTCATTGTAAACATTTCAACTTAAGTGAGATAAAATCCACTCTTACAACTCAAAGGACTGTAAACTTCAATTTTTCTTTGCTGCTGGAAGAGAAAGCAGTAAAGAAGAAAAGAAAAAGCAAAATATTTAGTGATCCTCACAGTTAGGCTTAGCAAGTCTTCCACTCACTAAGAAATGTCTCAGATACAACGAGGGTAATTCCAGGAAAGTCAAATTTAACAGCAGAACTCATATGACAATTTACTTTTAATTGTCACAGGCACAAATGCTACGAATTTTTGGTTTATGTTTTGGTGCCTTTAATTATGGTAACATTTATGCTAATCTGTAAAACAATGGGTTACTTGAGACCAACCGAGTGAAGAAAGCACTACTCTGTTGATAGAATTACGTCAGATGACAGTGTCAGGGATCCTGACAAGGACTTTTGCTCAGCAATTACAAGCCTGCATCCAAAACAGCCATAAAGAATTTTATATGCCTTCAAACCAAGCAGAACGCATTTGAACTAAATGGCAAAACAGCCATTCCCAAAAGAAAACAACAAACGGCAATTGCTATGCTACAGTAATACAACCTGCTGTGATGAATGGCGTACATATCCTCTTTAACAACTTTTACAAATAGCATACACATAGCAAATACTGATAACTTTATGTTTTGAAGTAATAATTATGTGTCAAATGACAGCAAACAGATCTGAGTAACAGCCTGACCCTGGTTTGGCTGAGCTGTTCCTACCGCAGGCATGACTCGGAAGCCCTGGCAGGAGGATGGGCAGCACGCTGGTCTGCCAAGCACCGCAGCTCATACCCCAGTACAAGTGGAAATCGGTGACGGTTCAGGAAAATACACCAGACTGGTCCCTGGGCAGGTGTAGGAACCGCTAACGAAGAAACAGGCAAACGGTGAAGAGCTGCAGCCTTAAACTGCCTCAACTTGAGCCATCAGAGATTTAAAGTAAAGCTCTTGGTTATATGGAGTAATAGAGGTTTAATCCTCCTGCTAAATAGAACTAAGTTAGGGAGTGGTCCAATTAACAGCAAAATCTGTCATTCCCTGATAATTCAGTTTTATAGTAGCTGATACAATTTCTCTGATTGCATTCGGAGGCTCTAAACTAGCGAAGTACTCCGTAAAGCCAAAGGAAACTGTCCGCATGAAACCATTTCCAAGACTGATGCTTTGCTATGCATCGCTCTCCTGCTGCAGTTTTATGCAGCCATAACATTTTCCCAGAAGAGACCCTTTCTCATTCTGATAAGCTTTTGTTGCATTGTTAAAAAGAAGCAAGCTCTGCGAGACTTGAAAGAAATAAAAAATGTTATTTTACCTTTCTGTACGAATCTTCTATTGTTGGGTCATATTTTTCAACAAAAATTCCCTGAACGAACTGTACAGTCTGGGGAGAAAGAAAAGAAGTAAAGAATTAAGTGAACTGAACATGACCAGTAACATTTACCAAGAAGCACTTTATGAAAAAGTAACAACACAAAAACTACTCAACACTGCTGTTAAAATTCAATAGTGGGGAGCTGAGAAAAATTTTCAATTCTTTAAAATAAAACTTGTGTAGTTTCTCTTGTTTTAAGAATGACTTTATTCAAGCATGTTTTCAGAACCTTTTTTGAAATGTGTACTGTTTGCTTGCTTTTTCATAAAAGATGGTATCCTCAAAAACGCCTTTACTGCAGTGCCTGCGACTTTAGAATAAGTCACCAAATATGGAAGACTTGAAATTTAATCAGAAGAACTGGCAATCTGTACACAGTGGAAAAGTACATTGTGGAAAATCCACAATTCAATTCAAATCATATTAGGGTTAGAGTGGAGCTACTCTGGGTTATGTGCCCAGAGCACAGACATATTTCAGAGCGGCAAGTTAAATCTGGAGCATCTCCAGATACTCAATTTGTATTAAACCATTAAAGAAGGAGACATTCATTTCAAAGAGGAAGTCTTTCCTCCCCTATATAATTATTCAAAGCAAATCTACTCTAAACATTTCCCATCAAGCTGTCATTGGGATGCAGCCCGTCTCTAGACATCCAAGCTTTGTCATGGCGTGCTTTGGCTCCTGCCAGTCCGCAGCAAGGCAAAGCTTGCTTGCCCTTTTCGCCTTGTGTCTCCACGCTCTCACCTGCAATAATCTGCAATAATGTAGTAATGCAGCACAGCAGTGTCCGGAGGTTTGGCTGAGGCTTGTAAAACAAGGTGGTGTTTGTAAAACTAAGTGCCAAGATCCCAGCACTTAATTTTGTCTCTGAAATCAACAAACACGCCAACTATCTTTTGCCAACTGAACTTGCTACAAGCTTTTTAATACAAATTCTGCGAAGTGACTACCTGTTTCGAGAAGCCGTATTTTGTTTGGACAGAAGGTTGAGATCTTCCTGCAAGAGGGTTCACGTTTGTCACACGAATACTTGCAAACTTTCAGAGTGGCATATGCCAGACACAGGCAGAACATTGCGCTGTATGCTGGAACCTGAGCAGTTCCTCATGGTTTGCTCGCTCTTTTCATATGTGAAGATTTCTAGTACTACCTCATTTAAAAAAAAAAATCATCCTATATCCCTAAATAAACCTTTTTTACACTCTAACGATCACAACCTTTGCTTCTCCAATATTTTCTTGTCACACTGAATGGTTGTGCCAGTCTGCCTTTCAGATAACAGCTCCCAGTAAAATCATTATAATAAGATACCGCTATTAACATGGATTACGGTGTTATACCAGCAATGGAAACCAACAATAAGAACTCTAGATTACAGATTATACTTTAGGATTCTTAGCACAGCTACTAACCAAAGAGAGTCCCCAGAAGGCTGCTATTTGCTAGGAGGCTAACATTTGAGCACGGAAGTCGGTCACATCTGTACTGCTCTGTTCTGGGAACTGTGTGAACCAGCCTTCAGCGCGAGAATCTGACAAACCACTCACGACGTTTCGTCTTTCTACTACAACACTCAGAGTCTTATTTTATATCAGCAGATACAGTACTCCTCTGAAAGAAAATTAACTGAACCCATGTATTCCCTTAGCAAATTGTTTTATTTCTAATAAATCACTGTTCTAACTTTTGTTATCCCAACTGGTGCTTATGTGTTCACAGAGACACCAGTGACACAGAATCATAATTACAATTATCTTCAACTGCATTCATAACCTATCTTACTATGTAATATTCTTAATCTCTGATGTACTTTACTTTTATTGATTACAGGAGGGAAGAGAGGCCGAGGGAGAAGATAGAAATCTGGGGCTGTTTTCAGGTTATCCATGGATCCAAGACTTGTATAACTTTCTATTAGTTTGGGGGCTGTGCATCCCACCTTTGGATTCCAGTTTTATACAGGACTACACACAACTGGATACTCTCGGCAATACTGTCTACCCACTGACACCCCAGAAGATTTTTACTCTCATTAGAAATGGGAAAAACACTACTGCACAGGAAACACTTATAGAGAAGTTGCAAAATAACTGTGCCTTAATAACTATGCAGGATTTTCTGCTCTCCTGTCATCATTACCAAATGCACAATCAGCATCGTACTGGCACAGAAGAGTTAAAACAATAAGAAGGATTTGCAGTGAAACAACACCATACTGTAATGAAAACACAGGACTGAAAACGAACACCGGCCTCTTTGTTAGACATTTTAGTTTATACAGCTTGAAGAAAGAAATTTTAAAGTGACCTCCATCAAATCCCACCTTGTAACCTCTCCTTGCTAATGCTTGTAAATAAGTAGACCGTCATTGTGAAAGCTAAATATTATTCACTCTTAGCTGCTAATTGGCACTTATTGTGTCCTGTTACAAACATAATGGATCAAGGTAGCACATGAATTACAATATATGCTTACTTAGCACCTAGACTGTCAAAAAGAATGTAACTTTTGTTTACCAGATCAAGTATTGGCATTGCAGCCTTTAAAAAGGCCAGTGATGGATGCTGACTCAGACTTTACACCACAAATATGGAAATTCAGGTATGTCAGATGCTGAATATTTTTTATGTACAGTATATTAATAAGTGCCGTATTTTACCTAGTGAGTCTTTCAACACTACATAACAAAAGCAAGATACTCAATCAAGGGGATGCTGGTGGAAAAAAGTAAAACGCATTGCTTAAGTTGCTGTGGAAGACTAGTGTGTATCAAAAAAGTTTTACACCTATGTCTTGTAAAGAGTAGGATGGAATCTCTGAAAGAATACATCAAATTTGATACATAATTGAATAATCTTTCCTCCCATTCATCTGGATTCTGCAGGTGATTTACCAAGACAAGTAGCAGCCCATTTCAACAACAGTGCAAGAAGCAGCGTCTACATCTACGACACGAACAGCTGGTCAGCTATTATCTTCTGTGAAAAGGAACACGGTGTAGTTCTTTGTTTTAGATAACTTTACACTTGACCAGTTCTTTGCCTTTCTTGTTGGAGCGAGCTGCTTGACTGATTTGTGATAAATAGGTGGCAGAAATCCCTCTTACAATGCTTTACTATCAACTCTGCTATGTAAACCTCTTATGAGAAACAACACAAGCACTTAAGGAGTGCAAAGTGTCATCAGTCTGCTTATCCCTCATGCTGCACGTGCTGGAGGTCACTTCTCATTCAGCCCCGTGTTTTCAGTCCAGGCTGCTCATGCGGGTTCTCTCCAGGCTGGAAAACACGCAGCCTGCAAGGTATGCAAGGCTGCAACGCCGCTAACTCACTGTCGGGCACAGTGAGCCTTCCTTCGCTGTTCCAGTGTAGGTTAGGCTTTTAATACTCAGATACAGTCATTTAAAGTATTATACCCACACGGGAAGCAGAAATGAAATGCTAAGTACTGTAACAGTCATTAATCGCCTGCTGCTGCTCCACAAATGTGACACAAATTCACAGATATTTCAGCAGTGTAACCGTAGCTCCATGGAAGTCACTATGCATGTTAAAAGTCATACAAATATCCCACTGCATTTAATGAACACTGCCCACAAGAAGATAGGCCAATTTTGAAGTCTATGTATCAGTTTCAAAACTGCTTCCAAAACTCACCAAAGCAGACTTCCCCACACCTCCTGAACCAAGGACCACTAGCTTGTACTCACGCATGGTGTGGTCTGTTCAAATAGCGACGATCTGGAAAGCAGGAAAAAAGCCAACAGTTAAAAGTGTACCTGCACCTACAAATTTATGACACTGTCTTCTGAAAGTAGCAGCACGCTCCCGTTCTCCAAATACTCCTGAGAACAAAAATCTCTTTAGTAACAGCTATGGCTTTTATTTCTCCACCTGGGCACTCAGGTTCGGACGGCTGCTCCGACAGCCCCAGTTTATCTGAGATACCCAAAGCCAGAGCTGTGAGCCCGTGGGCGCTCGGAGAGGAAGAGGATGAGGGTGAACATGCCATGGTACAAAGACAGCGCAGCCACAGGCGCCCGCTCCCAGTGCACCGGGTAGCACAAGCTCTCGCTGCCTGTCCTCTGCATACTCAGCATTTTATAGCATAGAACAATGAGTATTGGACAAGAAAGCTAGATCGGAAAGATGCAAGTAGAGAGGTTGACTTCTCCCACCCACCCCCAGCAGGGAAGGCTTTAGGTCAGTATTTTCTCCCTAGAAAAGGTCAGGCCTAGCGTACGGCTGCCAAGGCAGAGCCTCCCTGCTCGCCCAAGCAAGGGCTCTGCCTTTTTATGGAAATCTTGCAACTCCCTCAACTCACTACGCAGCACCAGAAAACTTCTCATTCTCACCGAGATTCCCCGACAAATAAGGCAAATGACAACGCCGGTGATAAACATTTTACACTATGTTTACATTATAAGCCAGGCTGGGCTGTCCCTATCAACGGAGCTCGAGCAAACAATGACCTCAGCAGCTAATTATCTTCCCCCTCTTCCCCAGCAAGATAGCACTTTCTTCCCAAGTAAGGCTTCAGAAACACGAGTGCTATGAGGCTGGGCGAGCTGCGTGTCTCAAAGGCATTTCAAACTAATGCTGCCACAGGATTTATGGGTTCACTGGCTACAGTTTGAGGATTGCTTTAAAAATAAAACTGTATTCCAAGTAGTTTGATAGAGAAACGTACCACCTTGTCGACTACCGTTAGCAACGGTCTGCGAAGAATAGGGACTGCATTTTTAACTTTGCAACTGTGGACAACTCCTCGACGATCTGTGTCTCAAGTTTCTATCATCATTAAATCGGGACAGGTTTTTTTTCTATCGTTTAAATTCCCAAGGGAAAGCTGTAACACAGGGAGTGCAGAGGAAACCCACGTGCTGCCACACAGCTACAGCCAGCTGAACACCTTACTGCAGACCTTGCCCAAACATCCTACTTTTAACCCTCACCCCTCAACCACAGGATATTTTATGGTCCACATGTGACACAAGTACAGGCTAAAACAAAAATCCCATGTGCAGCTGGAGAGAGGCATACAAAATCTGCGGCCAGTTTAACACAACTTTAACACAACTTTAAGCTCGTTTTTAAGTCAGAAGAACAGAAATAGAGGGCTCGCCTGCCTGTGCTGAGGCTCTCTGCAGCCACGCAGCCAAGCTGCCCTTCCCTTGCCCAGGCTTTAGAGCGGGAATTAAAGGTGAAGCTATCAGCAGCAGCCCATAGTTTTAAGCACCCTGGGGCGGTTTTACTTCAACTTTTGAAACCTCTATGAGCTGCAGTTGCTTAACTTCATAGAAATTGTGAAACTAAGTCAAACTGAAAGGGATTTTCCAGAATGGTAACTCTGAATACCTAAAAGCAGAGCAAGCAATGTCTATGCCCTCTAATACGTTGACAAAATTTTTGGTTGAAATTCTGGCAACTGTAAACTCTTCCGCTTGAAAACTTCCCCGAGAAGTAACATTCGCTTCCCTTTTTTTTTTTTTCCCCCCAAAATCGTGTTTTTATATGGGAAGGAGAGGGAAATTCCAATTAGCAATTATTTTCCCCTTGATTATCCTTAGAAATTAAAAGGTGATGCATTTCTAATAAAACATAAGCGCAACTTAACGATCCAGTTTATCTTCATCTTCCTACAGTTCCACAGTCTGTTCCACCCAAGAAAACCCGGAAAGCAATCAAGTGAAGGGTTAAATTTAGCTGTGAACTCTTTCACTTCTTATTTATAGTAAAAATACTTGTGGGAAAGTTTCAGCTGGGAGCAGTACAAGACTAACTTCTCATTTCTTCTCTACAGTATTTGCTGATTATTTTTCTTTTCAGGTGCAACAGGAAACCAAGATCCTGAAACGCATGAGCCTTATTACTGTAAACCCCACATGCCTTAATTATCTTGTAGCTCTTTCACAAGTATGTTAATGTTATCTGTTTATACAACATGAATAGAGTGCTCAAGAAATAACTATGCTGCATCCTAGCCAGCTTTTCATTTGGCAACTGCTTATGCCCACCTAAATACAGTTAGACACAGTAGCATTCATTTCCATCCAGAGCTCTGGGTAGCGGAGTTGCATGCTGTGAAGCAACAGCTATGTTTCAAAATGGAATGAAGTTACGGGTGTTAAGCGCTCCTTTCGAGTCAAGAAAAGAATATGATCATGAAGCAGTGTAAAAAAAAAAAACAAACTTCTAGTGTTGTCGTAACCGTTGGGAAACTGGTCTCATTAGTTCTGAATGCTGCGGTGCAAAAATAAAGCAAAAGTTGAGCACATCTCCTTGCTCGTGCTCCCTTTTCCCATATACACACAGCCACTTAGCTACGCAGGACAACCATGGGGCACAGAGCACATCTCATCTTAACTAACCCTCATGGCCCGGAGCAGCAGGCCACCTCCAGCCCGCTGTACCGCTCTCCAACCTACCCAGCACCCGTACAGCCACTTTAAATACAGAGTGATAAATTAGTAGGGTTCAGATTTCATCTACAATAATGAACAAACTTTGCTTCTACACTGCGAAACACCCAACACCTCTGGATTAGTCTCTTCTGTTCTTTAACAGGAGCATCTCTTTGCTGCTGCTACTGTCGCCAACACTGCCTCGGAAGTGACAAAAACAGATATTCAGCTATTCACAGCCTCAGCCCCAAGCTGCCCAGCTCCTTCCTGAAGGAAGAGTGCAGGGCCCTACCCTGTGAACTGATGGAGAGGCGAAGAAAAGATGGAGGATATTCATTTTAACACACAAAAATGAAAGGTATTGCAGGCAGGACGGCAGAAGGATCTCTGAGGGACCAGCAGATGGATGTAAAGGCAGATGAAGCTGTAACCTGAAACGTGGCTCCGAGCACCCCGCTCACCTGCATCTTTATTCAGCCGAGCACTCACGCACTGCCTGAACCGCACGAATCATCTTTCCCCGTGTCGCAACCCAGCGGCTGAATCAGGGTACAAAGCAGCAAAACTTTCAGGGTATTTCCCAAGCAGTGGAAGGAGCCAGGCATGGAGAGAACGGCCGAGGCTCTTCAGGAGATAACCCCGATGCAAAAATTAGCTGCTCCTGTTACAAAAGTTTCACCAGCTCATCAAGAAGTTTATAATTTGGGTGGTGGGGAGAGAGAAGCATAAACAAAGCGAACACAGCACTGAGAGTGGGTGCAAGAACTTCATGCTAACGTGACATCCACCCTGGGAAATGCAAATGCTGGAGTAGAATTTTCTACATCTGAAGAAGGCAGTTTGTATTTATTAAGTTTCTCCTTCCTACTCCAAACACTGATGGAGCAGAGGAGGTGCAGATACGCCGCTCCGTGTGAGGAAGACCGGTAAGAACACGTGATCTGATGGTTTTGCATAACTTGATGAAATGTTGGCCATAATTGATGACACAATCTCCATTAAGTAAGATGATAACAAAGACTTAAAAGAATAAAAATCAAAGCAGACACATTCTTGACTCAGCCTTAAAAAGAAAAACTGTGGACTGTAATCATAGATTTGTATTTTGTACAATAGCAGAGGACATCAGGAAAGACAGAACACAAAACTTCAGGGTTTCTTTTCCCCACTACAGGAAAAAAGAGTCAGGCAACTTTTTCTTTTAAACAATGCATTATACACTTATCAATTCTCAAATTTCCCCAACTGCCAATGTTTTCACAGTTAGCAATTTCATTTGAAATACACCGAGAACATTAAAAAACTCATACCTTGGCATAAAAGATCTCTCATCAGTCTTAGCAGCCCTACTGAAGGTTTTTCCAGGCTCCCTATAAGGGACTGAAAAAAAAAAAAAAAAGAATTAATAATTTTTAAAATGACAGTGTACGCAAGCATCAAATCTTCTCTTTACGGTTGCAAACCAAAATATGCCTGTTACAAAATTTGCTCTTTATCAGTAGAGCTCTACACAATTTCTGAATACCTGAATCAATTACCTTAAAAATAAGAACTCCAGCACAATTTAACCTTGTGTCTAGAACAGTGAGAGACTGGCGGGGCTGGGTGGAAGCCAACAGCAAAACACAATTTCTACTTGATTATGTCATTAAAAAATGCTTTATAAACTGGACTTGCAACTAAGGTAAACCATAGGAAGACGACCCGAAATTGAACTTTCTTTGGTTAAAAAGTTAAAAATCAAGCTCACAACCATAAAGTTCACATTTCAGTTTAATACAGGACTGCACTGGTTTCTGGAAGTGAGAAGTAAAACTTGTCCCTGTGCTATGCAGCTCCTGGAGCCATGTCAGCTCAGCCATCCAATCTTTCAGATGCAGTGACAAAGCTTCAGTCTGAAAACACAGTAACCACGGCTGCCGAGTCTCGTTTTCCAAAGCCACAGCACATCCACCGCCCTGCTCGGGGCAGCTGGGCCAGACCCAGCCGAACTGGGAAGCCAAAACGCTCGGACACCTCCAGCCCCGGCATGGGCTGTGCAGAACCGCAGCAGAGCAGGATTGTGCTCTGGCGGGGTCCTCCTCGCCTCCCATCGGCTCAGGCAAGGGCAGCTCACCCTGCTGCCTCGTTGGCTTGAGATTTCATTTAGGAGCACAGGTTACTTGCTGGTTTGGGGGGGGGGGGGGGG
>VYXH01007877.1:200142-218316 GCA_013397275.1 Burhinus bistriatus
TGGTTTTTTTTAAATGAAAATTTCAAGTTCCTTATTTCTGTCTACCAGATTTGATAGCAATAAAATACAGTCTACAGGCATGGAAGGAAAAGATTGCCATCACAGGAAGTCCTTCTCTCTTCTTATGCACCGTTTTCAAATTATTATCTCAACAGCTTATCTGTTTTCTTTACATCAATTTTTACTGGATTTTTGCAAAGTTGCCACGTCTGTCCATAATCCCCTGTACCTGTTATTTGATGACTGCATTTGCAAAAAGTTCACATACATTTCCCAAGTCTCACTTTTTCCCTTTCCTCTGGCAATGCCTTCTACCTCGATACCGTGGATTTCATCCCTAGATATACTGGCAGCTATCCTCTCTCAATTTCTGACCGTTCATCATTCGGCTAACCCAGGGATGGGAACTTTAAAGAAGAGTTCAATGACCAACTCTTACTGAAAGTCAGCAGGATCTGGGCTCCCGCATCCCTTCTTCCAACCTACTTGGTACTCCCCCCTGCTGCCTTCACACCTGCAGCACGCCGTGCCCGCGCCGGCGTGGGAAAGCACTACCCCAGAAACCCGGGGAAACGTCTTTCTGAAGAACAAGCTACAGATAACAGATCAGCAAAGATACTTAAAAATTGAGTCAGTACTAAATGAGTCAGGAGGCCATGGCTGGACTGAGAGGCGAGGGGGAGGTAGGGCAGAGCAGGAGCATCCGCCCCTCCACAGCTCCCACTTGCTGCGGTGAAGCTGCTCGGGCAGGCGCTGGCATTACGTGGCAGCTGAAGCGGGGCCGGGAACCCCACCGAGGGCGCTGGATGGGCTTCCACTGCGCGCTGAGCACACGTCCAATAGGTAGGTTTAAACAGGCGCAGCCACTTTTTAACAGATCAACAGACTCTATCCCTTCTGACAAACCAGATTAATCAAACCCTCACCCAAAAGTTGGCTGCTACGGATCTCCAAGCGCTTGGGAGCATCCTGCGCTCTCCAGGCTCTTTCCTCCTCTCCCCCAGTTTGCTTTTCCCACAAGAAAAAGACGACTTTCTTCTGCAAGAGAGATGGGCGCTGCTTAAGTCCAATCACCATGTTCCCATTGGACATTTTCTCCCCAATATACCCTGCACGAAACTTCACTTACAAAAGACAAACTGAGATCGGCCTAAGCCTGCCTGAGGTTGTATCCAGTTTGCAATGCATTTTCAGAGATGAAAACGTAGTACTGTCTACTATCAAGAACGCAGGAGATGCCAGCTGTGTTTAGAGCAGCCCAGCGACACTGAGCGATCACCAAGGGGAGAAACCATCACTTAACCGCTCACAGTCAGCATTGCTGCGGTAAAGTCCAGCGACCGCTGCAACACCTACAAAGTAAAATTATTTTACAGAATCCATCACGTTTCTTTCTCGTAAGAAACATATAGTGCCTGTGCGACCGTGCTTCACCTCTGCAGCCGAGGGGCAGGATCTCGGCAGCACACCCCTGCGGGGAGGCTGCACCACACGGCAGAGCCAGGCAGTCTCACCGCATGCAGGAAACAGAAGCATCAGGCACTGATGCTATCGAGTCTCTCTGAACTGAATCGGGCATCCTGTCCCGTACCTCTCCAGCCCACGCACGAGCCCTGTGTGCCCCGGCTCCTTCCCCCAGCTATCTGGGTGGCCCCATGCCGCAGGGGGACAGAGGGGGACAGGCTGTCCTCCCAGCCCTGCCCAGGCAGTACAGACAGCACGCGTGACACTACCTGAAGAGCATCTACAAGCCATGAAAAAAGAAAGGGGCAGAAGGGAGAGCGCGGAGGTGCACCCAGACAGGGGACGCAGCATCTCGCTGGTCCTTGAGAGCAGGACAAATCCCAGTGCCACCGTCCCCCTGCCAGCTCCTTGTCCACAGGTTTAAAAGACCACGATACCCGCAGTGTCACAATCCTCTGTTCAGTAACACCGAACTTCAGCAGCAGCAATACCTCAAACAGTAATCGTACCTCTGGCTACACCCGATGAAGGGTCCTCTCTCCACCTTCAGCCTCTTCTAGGTTCAGCTCCAGCTACACCAAAGTCTCTGTGCACAACTAAAACCCCACAGCTCTGTGTCCCTCTCTGGTTTTGGAGTAGCAGACCAACATCCATAGATAAGCCTGCCGAGCGAGTGCTGTATTGCAGGGAGCCTTGTATTTTGTTTTTCCCTGCTGGCCCCGGTTCTGGCTCCCGCAGCCCTGCCCGGGATGGAAACCCGCACCCGCCTGCTCCGAGCCTGCAGCCTGGGAAGCGCAGACTCACCCCAGCATTGAGGGGCAGCCACCGCCTTTCTCCAAGATCCCAGGCGGGAGGCTCCCATCCCGCTCGCAGGCTTTGGCGACCTAAGAAAAGAGGTGGAAGATGAGGTGGTAATTCCCGATCCGACACACTCGCCCTGCGCTGCCAGAGCTCTGGGGGCATGGTGAGACAAGCCCTTGGAAAGTGTCCCCGGTCCTTCAAGACCCAGATGAGACAGCCTGGCTTTATGTGGCTACTTGCTCTTCCCAAAAGCATTTCTGAAAGTTTCCAAGGGATAAAAGAAGCAATTGTTCCCCCCTTTTAATGCTAGAATCATAGGAAGTTTAAATGAAAACCTAGTAATTTTTTTTTTTTTTAAATATTTTTTTAGCAGCTCTGCATCCAACACCCTAGAGCCATGGGCATGTGCCACCTTGGAGCCACAGAAATCAAAATGTTCTAGAAACAGATAATGAAGCTGTCATAATCCTTGTTAAATATTTTCCCAAATAAAATAGGAAGTGAGTCTACAGCAAAGCAGAGTTCATTCAGGCAGCTCCTGCTGTAAGCATTTGCTTGGATCCAATTTGTACAGACCTGAAAACAGATTTTTAGTGAAAGCGCTGACAGTGTCTCGGGTATAGGACTGAAGACAGATGACAACTCAGCAACGCAGACTGCATTTTCACTCAAGAAGCACAAGGCACAGCCCTAGTTTAAAAAAGGGTGAGAGAAAAGGAACAGAAAAAAGCTAGGCCCCGAAGGAGCACACACCAAACCACAAGCATCAGTTCCTAGAGCCAGCGTGAAACGGCCTCGCAAGGTGCAGCTGCTGCAGCCACGTGCACCCTGAGCCTGACACGGATTTTGCTCCCTCGCTGTTCCCTGGGAAGATGCACCGTGGTGCCCCTGGGATAGAGGAGAGAGGGACAGGGAGCAAACACCACTCACCCAGCTTCAGGGAGGAAAAACGAGAAGAACCTCCTTCTGAGCACTGGCTTGCTCATCACCCACACCTCCCTTTTTCTAGAGATCCGATATTCACATGCGGAAACCAAAATATTTAACACTTTCAAAGGGAAATGTGCTGTCAGCATTTTACAGATTTGGTAGAGAAACGTGCAGATGAGTGCGTGAGCCCCAGCATCTCTGTCTCAGGCTGGCTGTGCCACCCCAGCCGGCATCACCTTCCCAGCTCCCCAAGAGAGGGGCAGAGCCTTGGCACGTTACAGCCACACGTCTTGGACATTTTTACCCTGCCAGTTAAATACTGAATCATGGCTACTATAAACAAACCTGTTTAATTTTTAACCTGTAAATGTTCTTCATGCCAGGTTTTTTAGGTTACTATAAACTAGGCCATGAGAAGGGGTGGATTTTTTAAAAAACATTGCTTAATACTCTACCAAAATCCGTTCATTACTCATAGCTGTGTTTGCAAAACAAACTCAAAACCAGCACTTCGGCAAAGGAAAGATTTACAATGATCAAAATCAGGCTAAAACTGACAGATCCCCTCCACAAAAAAAAAAAAAAACAAATCCAAAAACAAAACCTCAAACATATATAGAAAGAATGAAAAAAAACCCCAAAACCTCAAGCATATATAGAAAGAATGATCCGGCAGTGAATGCTGGAACTGCGAGACCCGGGGCTCTGCCCTTGGCTCCGCCAAGGACCGGCACTTGCCAAACCATGGGCTGCAAACTGCCAGCGGCACCGCGCCGGTTAAGCTGCCCAGCTCCAGCACTGCCGGACGACAGCTCCACTCACCGACTGCTCCCTAATTAGTTATTTGTTATACACCATGTTCTTAGATATTAAATTACTCAATGAAGTTGAAAGCACATTAAATACTTCCCTAATATTAATCAAAGCTGTCAACAATTACGCAATTGTTACACAGGCGCTATGGAAGAGGGATGGTGGATCACAAATGAAAGAGTGTTTGTCTGCAAATTGCACAATTAATTAACAGTGAGCTCCCCTAAAAAGTAGGAAGACAAACACGGTCACAGACTTACCCTGTTAGTTAGCAGGGAATTTACTTAAATAATACAAATCACTGCCATGGACTCACTTGCCAAGTCCCTCCCCCAAGACAGCCAATCTCCCTGTCTTTAGCGCGCACAGAAAACCTGCTGCACCTTGCCCGAGGCCATCAGCATCAGACTAAGCAGAAAGCAGGACTTCAATGTGACTTTAAAGTACAATTTGACAAAATTCCATTCACACAATCTTCAGTCTGCCTCGACTTCATTGCTCATTATCACTGTGGCATCTGACACCCAAGTAAATGTATTTTCCATATTATCTTTATATAACAGCATACATATTTTATCCATTATGGCAGGATTCGCCCTCAATTTTACAATTTTACCAGTAAAAACATTACCATTTCCACTGACTGCTTTCAGCACCAAATGAAAGACAAATCAAGGCAACAAGCGTCTAACTGTACGCATGCTCGTGCTGTCAGATGAGTCACTACCCAACTGCACAGCATTACTGATTCTCCACCTCCAGTCCCTCTAGCTTTATAAGCTTTTGTTCTCCTGAATTTAACGCAGGCCAAAAACTGAGTTATTTCTTGTAAAAACAAGGAAAACATTGTGGTTCCAGGCAGGAATTTACATTGTCTAATCAACCTATTTTATACTTCGGTAACTCCAGGATTAGAAAACAGGTTATTTTGGACATTCAGAAGCACACGTACTTGTCAGGGGAAGCCGAAGTATGCTGAAGAACCAAAGCAGTTCATAAGCGAGTTCCAATTCCCTACAATAAGACTTGGGAATTGAATCTAATCCTTAACCACTACTGTGCTAAAAAGCATTTTAATAAAATAACTATAAACTGAAGTCACTGTGATTAGCGAAAAGTGTAACAACATTTCAATATTGTAACATTCTAGTGTTTCTAAAAGAGAACTTTCACCAATAATTCATAAATTTACAAACAAGAAGGCAGCAACATTTTAATAACATACCTTGTCCAAGTGCAAGGCAATCACAATTCACTAATTTAAATCTAAATACACTTTTTTGTTTTTGAAGTACTAGATAAAAAACCAAAAAAAACCACAGAGAGAAGCACACGCAAAAAATAAAGCTCGTGACAAGCCAAATAAGCAAACAGGTATTTGGGAACACAGGAGAAAAACGACATTGTTCTGAGATGTTATCTGAAGCATTCAGCTGGAAAAGGCAAGAGACCGGCCTTCAAATCTTCCACACATCCATTCTTAAAAGCTCACGTCCCCACCGTGTGCTCCTCTGAACCGCGTCCAAATCGCCAGTTTCTGCATAATTTCACATCTTCCGCGCTGTATTGAGAAGGTTACTGATGCAGGGCCAAAGCCATAAAAGCCTGGGCTAAGAGTAAAGTCCTCCAGCAAGAGAGTCGTCCTTTCCGACTTCAGCGTTGTGCTGAACTGCAGCTCTCGGCACATTCACCACACACACACACAACCCAGAGAAACCAAGTCCTTTGAAAACAGCAGTAATTCTCTAATTTGAAAAAAAACAATTTTGTGCACAAACATACCGAGACTGATGTTCCTCAGCCTGTAATCTCTTCTGCAACCAGCTTCACGCTGAACTTGCAATTTTAAATATCGTAACGTTAACTTCTATGGAAGTGACTGCCTACTTACTCGTTTTAAACTGCGTTGCTAGAGAAGCACTCCAGGCAAGGAACAAGCGCTTTGGGCAGCTAAAGCTTGCCTTGCCGAAACGGCTAATTTAGTTTTTGTCCTATTGGTCTGCATTTGCAGAAAGTTGCTAGGGACGCGTGCCAGACGGACAAAGGCAGGGAAGGGAAGCCAGGAGCCAAACTCAAAGACCAACACACTCTGCATCCCCAAATTAGACCAACCCGCTACGTCACTCGCGGGAGCTGGCAGCCTCCCCCCGAACGCCCTGCAGCGCTGCTGCAAACTCAATCCTAAGGAGCCCTGATCTGCAAACCAGAGGAAAGACATCCACTGAAACGGTGCGCATTTAGGAGAAGAGAGACTTTTCTCAATTACGTATATAAAACCGCTTCATAGGAAGTATTGTGTAGCCACATTATGGAAACCAGATGCCGATGAATCGCCCGGCTGATGCCCGGGTGGCAGAGCCGAGGTCCCCCCGAGCAATGCCACGGTCGCACTCTGCCATTTCTCCTCTTCTAGAGCTACTTCAGTATTTTCAGCAGAGGGGTTTACACAATTCAGGGGAGTTCTCAACAGCTTTTTCAGCAGAAGAAGAGAAAAATACTTCCTTTCCCCTCCTTCCTCATCAGCAAAACATGTAAATGTTAACGGGTATAAAAATTAGACATAGAAGACGTTTATAGGACTTCCTCCATCTGTCATCTGCCACATCCACAACTTGCCACTTTTAAGTCCTATAAAGGTTTTTTTTCTCCATTTTCTTTAGTGGAAAAAATGTTCTGACCTTTTTTAATACAGATTAAATTCCAGACAGACTCTAGGAGGCTCAGCCATAGCAAAACACCAACTACATTATACTTGGTAAGAATAATCTGTTGTGCTGATAGTAGCTTGGCAACGTTCTTAACTGTGTTCTTCCTGGTTTATATAATTAGAGTAAATAAGCGACATGAGGCAGGTAGATTGTCGCTGCAATTTCAGCTTGCACTTTAATTATTTTATTTCTGCAGTAACAGCGACTAGACACTGGTCACAAAGCCCAGGCGCTAGGCACTGCTGTGGGCTGGAATCCAGTTGGTCCTTATTTGGTCTCCAGCATCGCAACTGTGATGGAGAAACCAATACAGCTTCCCTTCGATTAAGGTTTCTTTAAAACTTCTTGAAAAAACTGTAGAGGTTTAAAGTGCTCTTCAAATGTATTTCTACCCATCAGTGATAAATTCTAAGACTAATATTAAGCCTCTAAAAATGTGTCGTCTGTTAGCATGGACCACTGCCCAGCTGTTCAGGAGACTGGGATAACTTACAAATTCCAGAAAATATTAAGATTCTTGAAATCTTACTGGCAAAGCTGCAATAATCAGTTTGTGTGTATACACTGGATTTGACCATGTAGACCTATATAAAGGTCAGGTTTACATACGCAGTCTAGAGATTTTCACTGCCTTAAAAATACTTCACTGTTTAATGTGCACCAGCCACAAGCAACCAAAACACCTCCCATTCCCACGCAACTGCGGCTAATTAAACGCCTGTTTTAACAATGATTTTTTGAATGAAAAGCCCCACTTACCATATGGCCACTTATTAATACTGCATTGTTTATCAGTTTAAATAAAACCCCCTACAGCAATGAGTATCCATGTAACGAGTACCTAAATACAGTTAATGATGGATGTATTTTAGCACTGTAAGGTAGAACTGCACCCCGGAAATGTTTTCACAACAAATTTTAAGGCTTGATAGGAACCTCAATAGCATTAAGTCAATGTACAGAATTAACTTAAAACAGAGGAAAAAGTAACAGTTTCATTACTTTCTATAAAGAAATTGAGTTATTTAATATGGTACTTAATCCTTCAGTATTTAGCTCAGTCCCTTAATGCTGCTTCCTGGAACCTGGGGACTGAGGGGGGCGGAAACTGATTTTTCTTTTACAACAAAAATGAAAGTTTCTTCTATGTGAAGATTTTAACTGAAGGAATATTCAAAAATGTTATTAACACTTCAGTGCTGGAGCCTGAAGGGCATCACAGTGAGAGCTCTCAGGCCAGGAGAGCGGAGAAACGAACCGCTGGCAGATCTGACCTCTGCACCAGGGGTTCTCTGAAGTTTTTAAATCCTCTGGAATCTGCCAGGCTTAAAAGGGCAAAACTACTTTGACAATCCATCCTGGAATTTCCTTTATGGAAAATAAAAGGTGACACTAACCCCTAGAGGAATTAGCTCTGATAGTTTAAATCAGTTTTATATGAGCCATTTCAGTATTTATAGGTCAAGCTTGATTACAACCAAAATAGACTATTATACAGCTGTCTTTAAACAACAACAACAGAAAAACCCACAGGCAGTTGGACTCCTGCTCTCAGGAGAAGCGACGCTATGTTTAACTCACAAGGAAGGGAGGACACATCCTACAGCAGCTAACAAGAGGAGTACCACTGGCATCAGCCAGCTCTTCCCCTCCACCTCAGGAACAGTATTCAAACAGGAACAAAAAATGTATTCTTTTTTTATGTCTTTGAAATGATAAGATGTAAGGCAATAGGAAAAAAATCTCTCCCACATTAGTATGCAAATTTGTTCCACATACGGCCTAGAGACAGTTCTGCACTCTGAGCAAGACCTGAGAGCATACCACACTTAATTTGAATGTTAATTGCTGTTATCCGCAATTTCTGTGCTTTCCATGTTGGTTAGCACACCTTTCCATCGAAGTTGAAATTCCCATTCAACTGTTTTTTCTAGAGTAAATCTACAAATACAGCAGCCATACAAATGCACGGGCAGTATCGCCATTGGTTTTAAAATATTTTTAGGAACTTTTTTAAAATTCTGCCCATACAGATGCAGTTAACATGAACTTGGCATGAAAAGGACAATAAAAGAAGTTTCAGCCTCTCAGCTCTGGAGACGTGACTTAGTTTTTCTGACACCTGCTAACAGCACGCTCAGCTACCCTGCCGCCCCGCTCAAGCTTGCGTTAGTGCTCAACTGAGTTGTACCTGATACTGTGTTTATGATGAGGGTTTAGGGCAAACAGTTCATTTAACACACAGAGGCTACAAAGTACTGAAATTACCGAATAAAGGAAAAGACCCACTTTCTCAGAATCACACCACTGAGAAAAGTACCCTCGAGCATTAAAACAGCTGTTTGATCATTTTAAATGAGATTCCTGAAAATGCTTTACTCTAAATTGGAGTGCATTCTAGTGATCAATATGCCAATGCAGTGTATTTGTGAAACACGACAAAGACATAATAATACTGTAATCCCTATGACTTTATAAGTGATCTGATGAGTTAAAAGCCCTAAATGCATGAATATTTCATGAGACAGGCTGTCTGGAACTGTTTCAGTCTGTATCTTTAATCTTAATGTTATTTTCAACTACAATTAGCGTTATAATCCAAAGCAGAAAGCAACAATTGGCTAAATTTATTTTACCTTCACCTGTATTTATTTCATAAATCCATCAAGGTTTCTGTTCTTCAGGCCTGATACCCAGTAACAGTTACCCAGCACTGTACTAACACATCAGTTCCCAGGGTAAAGCAAGATGTGCTGGAATGGGACTACTTATGCAAAAAGGAGAATTGCGCCAGAAATAACCTTACCCAGTGAACTATGATTTACTTTAAACTATCACGTGGTAGGTGGGATATAAAAAGATATTATTCTGCATGTCAGCTGTCTGTAATGAAAGTTTTCTTCTTCTCAGCAGCCCCTCCCTACAACTTCAAGTTTATTTGCATTAGAGAAAAGAATATTACATAAAAAGCAACATAAAAGGCACTGCAACCAATACATCCAGCTGAACTGCTCCTCCCACACACTCCGTGCTTTCCAGAGTAAGGGTCTGTTTCCAACTAACGTGTTAAAAATGTGAGAGGTGCCCAATTCCATACAGATTGTTCACTCGGATAAAAACTAATAGCGGTCTTACTTCTAGAAGCGTGGAGTGCTCACAGCTACAGCCACAGCCAGCTAGAGCCACAGATGCTCAGATCTTTTAAAGAGCAGATTTCATAGCTATGAGTTCACACGCACTACCCTAATTTAAATATGACAAATTCAAATTTTTTCAGTATTAGAACACTCCAGAACACATCACCATTGGATCCAACAAATATTTCAACAAAAAACCCCAAACATTCCAGCCAGCCTTGAATTTGCAGTTCCAGCCACTCACAAGTGAAATGCAACTGTCTGTTTTCCTGTAATGCTCCAGCAAGCAGCAGGTATGCAACGCAACCGATTGACAAACATGATGCATGCTACCAGTTGCAGTGCATTTCCAAAAAGCAGGTTTTCTTCCAGTAACTTCCGATAGGGCGACAATCGCCTGTTACAGAAATGCTCGTCCTACTTCTTACATGAGTGCACGAAGCACCAGGCCAGCATATATTTTTTGACTGCCTCATTTAAGTGATTAACAAAGATCTGTTTCAGCCATGACACAATCACTGCTGTGGACATATCCAGACCTCTTGGTTCAGTGCCCAAGATGGATTTAAATACTTTCCATCTTATCAATATTCAAAATAAATAACAAACCATAATGACTCAGTCCACCTGCTCAACAGGACTGCTATTGCCCGGCTTCCCACCTTTTCAGTCAAACAAAGTGAAAAGGGTGAGAAAGCCACGTCAACCACCTGCAGCCATGGGCTGTAAGCAGCCCTGAGGCTTCCTTTTTTGCTGTTTGTCCTACATTACCTGCTGCTTCCCCATTACAAAAGCACCACGGAGGGTCAGACTTTCCCCCCAGATACAGGATTTTGTTCATCGAAAGAAAACAAACAGCAGTTTTCAAAACATACTGAGGTCTGCTTTTGTCAGCATCAGGATGTCTCAATCAAAAAAATCAAATATGTGCTTTCCCCTGGCTTCACGTCAAGCCACTACAGCTGCACTGAGGAAGTGCCTGTTCAGGTAGAGCAGGTATTTCCCAACACCCAATACCTGCTGGACCGCTCGCAGCACGGAGCAGTAACACACATCAAAACATCATCTTCATGTGGCCACATTCAGATTCCCGCAGAGCTACCCTACCTGCTTCAGCCAGCTGACACGGTGAGAAAAGAGCCCTTTGCCATGCCCTGTGGGTTTCTATGACAGAAGCAACAGAAACAACACAGTTTTAAGTCTCGTCTTTAACTAGGGGTACTGGCTGCTACAGTGTTGTGAGTGCGACCTGCAAATATAGAAGTTACAAACCCCGAAATGACTGGTGAGCAAAATTAGGGAAGGTTTCTGGTCTCCCATTTCTTCCCACACACACCTCAGAGGCTCTTCCCACAGCAGATGAATGCAATTTAAGTTTAAACACACCGTTTCTGATTAGGAATGTAACACTCGGTGCCTCCTCCTTGAACACCACCCATCTTCCCACAGCCTCTTCATTTTAATATCATTAAATGGACTACTTTAGACAACCTTAATTATGGCAGTTATTTGCAAGGGGAGAAGTGATCTCTCAGTAACCACTTTTTGTCCCGTTCAGAGCTTTGGAGATCAAAATTTGTTTTGTATCAAACCTGGAAGCGAAATGGCATCCGTAGGTCTAGCACCAGAACAAAGTGCTCCGGCGTAAATAGCGGGTACCAGCAGCTGAGCAGCTATGTGCTGTCCTGACTGATGCTCCGCTGTGGCTAGGGTCCGCACAGCTTCTCCCTGCACTCCCCTTTCTTCAGAAGAAGGGAGCTCAGAAAATAGGCAACAATTAACAAAATTGTCACTATCACAGGAAAGCACAGCTATCTTCTGATAATGAGCCATTTATCTCCCAATGGTCTCAGTCAGCCAGCAGACATGTAAACCCAACCCACAGGTGATGTCTTTAAAGTCACCAACACAACAAGCGAAGCCAGCTGGAAAACAAGTGGTGAGGACCCTAAATTTGTTGCAAGAGAAAGCCAGCTTGATACAAACTCCCCTAAACGCAAGCTGTTCCTTACAAATAACACTCCGTTACCACCGAGGACAGACAGCAAATATTCACCTATTTATCCACCATCCAGAGAAGTCACAGGTCATGCTCTTTCCAGATGTAACAGGGAAAGCAGATAGCCACCACGTTACCTCTACCACAGTCCCAGCACAAGACTGACAGAAAGATACTGCTCTAAGTCAGACGTAGTCAGGAACTGCAGTTTCTTGTTCTCTTCGCAACTCCTTCCCTCTGTCAGCACTGCTACTTGCACAACCACACAGTGAGTCAGAGCAAGAAGTGATCTGGCTGAAAACTACATATATATATATTTGGAACTCACTCAGTTTTCAGCTAACTCAGCTTCCCGAGTTACCTCAACATCTAAGAGCACAAGTGTCAGAGCAAGGGAGGACACTGGCGTGTGCAACTGCATTTAGTGACCGTGAAACTGCGGCCTGAAGCTCTGGCCACTGGAGCTCTCGCTGCCCCTCACCCACTCTTCCAAGCGATACAACAGTGCCATGTGAACGCAACAAAACAGAGGGTAATTCAGATTGCAATGAATCTCCAAAAGTCTATGCTACAACCCCCTGCTCCAAACAGGGCTAGCTTCAGAGTCAGACCAGGTCACTCAAGACCTTGCCCAGTCAAGTTCTGCGTATCTCCAATGACAGAGGCTCCAAAAGGTCCTGGTCAGCCTGTTCCAGTGCTTAACTGCTCCCACAGGAACAGTCTGTCCTTGCTTTAACTGAAATTTCCCTTGCTGCCATTTGTCATTGTGGCCTCTTGCCCCTCCAGCACGCAGCGCTGCCTTTCCCTTGCCACAGCAGGCTCCAAGAGACATGCAGGGCCATTCGCTCGGCGAGACGTCTGTGGATATTGGGGTAAAACCAAACTCACACCATGAGGTTCTGCAACCTACCTGACTCATCCACGAGCAGCTTTTGTCAAGCATTCTCAATTTCCTTTGCTTCTAACCTTTGCTAACGATACAGGATAAACTGGTCTTAACAGGCATGAAACTACTGCTCTATACATCATACCAAATGTAATTTGAAAAAAGTCACCTTTTTTGCACATGGAAGACACTCCTTACTCTGCCCTCTCAGGACTGTCACCCACAGCGAACCCACGCTGACCTTGGAGGATGCTTTTTCATAGCCTGCTCTGACACCTGAGCAAAAGCAAATCAACTCAAAGCACGCTCAGCTGGAGCCTCTGAGCTTACATTAAAGCCATTTAGTCTTGTAGTTGCTTTCAGTCCTGGTGATACTCTATGAAATATAAATAAACTATCATTTTTTATATACTATAACCAGATTTCCCCTAAAAATCTTACATTACTGGATCAAATGCTGTGTTGAATGCCAGGTTTACTACCTACACAGCAACCTTAAAAAGCGTGTTATTTGCATTTTTAAAAAATCCAAAGTTATGGCTAGGAAAACCAGCACGTACTCTAAAATCTTGTCTATTTTATGAATCAAAAGAAACCATGTATTCTGCAGAGCTTGTTTAAGTATAAATCAAGAAGCCTAAAGGAGAATGGAAAAAACTTGATGCATCCAAGGAATCTGTATTACTTCCTATGATATAGCATTGTTTTCCAGAGAATCAGCCAGAAGAACACCTGGCCAAACTTCACCCTGTCTATATAGCATCACACTATGGAGTTCAAACCCTGAATTTGTTTCCTGGTCCCTGAGCGATCCAGCCCTAAAGATGCAAACACTCCCTACAGAGCAGCTCCGTGCCCTGACAGGGACCGCCCTGGGAGCCCACGGGCAGGGACACAGGCACAGGCAGTAAAACAACAGTGGGGACGCTTCGGAGCAGAACTGGTCACCAGGCTAAGACCTGGGCACAACAACCTCACACCAAGTCACTTAGAACACAGACTCATCTCAAACACAAATCTAAATTACTTTAGGTTTGGACTATTAAAGAATATTTAAATATGCTATCATTCCTGCAATAACTTTCCTAGGTCATATAGGACTTTTAGGGAAGAAACCTAAAAGCAACACTGAAATACAGAATTAATGTCATATGGCTAGATACTATTTTTTCAACTTGGATGTTGCAAGTATATCCGCAGGCTAATCAAAGGTTATTTCTCCTTCCACATAAAAAATGTACCCATGTATACTTTACATTAGATAATTTTTTTTATATCCTTCTTACTGAGAAACTATTAATGAAATTATATCTTCTTCACACTTATTTTAATCCTTCCTCTTCTGGTATATTATTTCAACAGTTCTTCATTTAACCAACATGGATTTTTTCTTTTCATTCTAATATTAGCGTTGGAGACACTAAACTGGACCAGTTAGACTCCTCCTTGGCTCTTGCTTCCAAGTGTTCCTGAACACTCAACAATAGAAATTCAACAATGGGAAAGCGAAGGAGTTGAATCTATGACTTGCCTAAGAGCTCGAATCTTATTGTACAACTGCAGAGGATGAATAACCTGCTACTACTTCTAACTTTAAAAAAGGCAGACTTTTTTTGGAAGTTTAACTTAAACTTAAAACCCACTACCTCTAACTTTAAAAAAAAAAAATTAAAAAATGTCAATCATTCTGCGAAATGTTTTACCCATAAAAATTGTGCCTCTCTTCTTAAACTGACTAATGAAATTTATCACTTGTATATGTAGGTCTGAAATAAATTCATCTTTGCAACTTTATGCTCTATTGAACAATTTCAATTAACTGAAATGTACTGAACTTGGTTATATTTGCAACACTGGCAGTGGAAAGCGCATCGTATTTTCAGTCTGCTGAACGACAGCCATGGGCTAATACAGCCGTAGTCTCGTTCCAACCTGCGCTTTACGAACAAAAAGTTAGGTCCTCCTTTACCCTCTCCGCACGTATAATGCTACGATAAAATCCAAGGAGAAACCTGTTTGAGAGGTGAACTTTTTAAGGCATTAATTTATACCCAGAGAGCAGTCTAGGAACCCAAATAATCTCAAATCCTGGCTGCCCCCAGACTTCAGCACTGTAGCAAATAACACAGAACACCTCACACAAGTTTTAGCATCTGAACAAGACAGGCTGGATCAAACGAGAGCTCAGTAAGATTAACTTCTTTCCAACTTTCCAACATCCTTACTTATCTTGGCCATTAGGTGTCACGTTTCCAGGATCAGAAGCTTTTGCAAAGTGCAAACACAAACACCCAAGTAAAAATTCGACCCTGGGATTTATGAGCACCCCTTTAAGAAGATGTTTTCATTAAAATTCTGTTTAATTTCCTATTACCAATTAAATAAAAGAGTAAAAGCAAATCAATACTTCAAAGGTCAGCATAAAATGAATTCAGGCTGTACTCTAACCACCATCCCCACTATCTCCTCTAAAAAAACCAAAACAAACAAAACCCACTTCAAATCAAGGACAAAAAAAAAAAAATCCAAACACAACCCCAGGACTTGACCAAGTTTCAAAAGTTAGGTCTCTTGAATCTACTTCTGCAGAACTGAACACACAAAGCTACCAGAAGTGCTTGATCTTTAACATTAATCTGGCTCAGCTGAAATGAAAAGAAAGCAGTAAAATAGGAAGTCTCCCATATTATCCTAAAAAAAGTTTTGATCCGGATTCACAGCCAGCCCCAGCTGACCCAGCCCGGCAGCGCTCTGCTGAGCTCATTTCAGCAAGGTTGCAAGTAACACCGGACCAAGGGGAATTCTGAACTTCTAACAGCTACGAGTAAAAAATATTTCAAACACAAAGAGCAAAGATTTTAACTTTACGTATGTTCAAAAGATTCACTTCCTTTTCTCTAGTATAAACAGATAACATGTCCCTGTTCTCAGAACATCAGGATTCCTCTTTAAGATGATTTTTTTGAAGTCTCTGTAAAGTTGCACAGAAGCAATCTATTCTCTGAATACTAAGTACAAGTTCAAAGTGCCACTGAGTACACTGTGCACGCACATGGTACGAGAAAAAACACTGCAATATATAGTACAAACAAATGTTTAGAGTTGTTTATGCCTGAGACTATGATTCAATATACAATTAAAACTTTTATGTTAGAGTATGTCCACATGTTACACTACTGCTATCTAATTACATCTCAATTTTTTTAAGAACAGTCCTCAGACTGGATGAACAGCCATGAAATGTATCACAAATAGTCCATGTCTGTATATTTGCAGCTTATGGTTTCAAATATAAACCATTTTGATAAACTGTGTAAACATTAGTCTCCAAATAAAAGCATTAATGTGTCACTGGAATTATACTGTGCTAGTAATTTAGTCCGTTTGGCACACAGTCCTCTTAAAATCTTCAGCAAAGCTACTTACCCTAAAAACGGCCACACCAGAGCCAAGACACGTGATGACAGACACTGCGCTTCGCTTCCCTCCAGTCTTCAGAACTGCAGCTCGTGGGTCTGCCAGCACCAGTTGGCCCCACTCAGTGCCGTCGAGGTTCCTTCTGCACCGCACACAGTCCCTTGATCAGACCAACTACACCCTTCTGGACACACTCCCCCGCTTTTACAAAGGCCACAAGAAAAATCTGCTTTTAAGAAGCACAACTCACTTTTCTGTGCATGATCTTAGCCTGACAGAGCGCAAACACTCCTCTCCTCCTGGTGTGTAGAAAATACTGTGCATGAAAACAGATTATTTTTAGCAGCAGCGTATGCGAGCACAGCGCTTCCTGTCGACTCCACCTTGAAGAACGACATACGTATTCTCATTTCCAAAACGAGGATTTCACAACTTCTGCTATCCGGCACAACAGAGAGAAGGAAGGGATGATCTGCTGAGAACTGCCAGTGACAATTTCCCAGTTTCTAACTCGGCATTAAAAACTTTTGTTGGAATACGCTGTCAGTCTTCAGGCAACTACATCAATAGATCGATGGCATTTTTTCTGCCACAATGATGAACGGAACATTAAATGTTTTTATTTGTTACACTGATCTTTTCCATAGCAACAGGATGTGAGCACGGCATTCCCAGCGTAATGAAGTCACTATAGCAACGTGATAATGATGTCAGAATAATCAGACAGCATTTCGTACTCGGGACATGGTGAACTCCACCGCTTCCATAAATTAAAAAAGTTAAAGATATCACAACGGCAAGGGAGCTCCATCTAAAACTTGATAACTTCTCATTAAAGGCACAGACTTTGACTGCTAACGCACTACTTTCTGTTTCTCCATAGCTTCATCTGTGACTGCCTGAAAGTCTCACAAATTCCCACGTTAAAGCCCTTTCAGAATCTGAGGGATCCGCTAGCACCAGTTTCGGCAAGAAAAGCAACAACAAAAATCACAACGGTGAAACATTTCACGGCAGGCAGCCACGCTCAACTCAACAGCCGGTTTCCTCAGTTTAACTCTTCAAATATTGTGGTGTCTCTTTTTATGTGGAGCAATACTACTACTCAGACAGAATTACAAAAGCAACAGAAATTACAGAGTGCTGATATAAGACTCCAAAGGCAGACAGGCGTTTCCAAGTCAAATGACTATTTTAAGAAATATTATCTCCCTTGTTAAGCTACTGAAAGGGGAAAAAACAGAGTTTTCATGGTTTGCCCTTCCTGTTTGTAGCTCTCTCCAAGCCGTGAGCAAAGCAAAACCCAAGCGCCAATTCCAGTTCTGTGTCGGTCGGGATCACCCAAACCCCAATCCTCCTGCGCAGAAAGCTTTGCAGAAACCCCTGCACAAAAAACACCCGTATTGTACCTAAATTATCGCAAGCAAAGACACTGATTAACAAAAAAGTATCTGAACACAAAAGTTTCCCTGCACAGAGAACAGTTTCTCTTTAAACTGCCTCTTTAAAGCGACTGAAGGAAGCACAAGAAACCATTTCAGAGCTGAAGTGGTCCGAGACAACAGGTCCCTGGGCCGGGAGGACGAGGGTGGGCCAGCGCGCTGCTCGGCACGGCTTGTGCTTTGAACGCCGAGCCATCCCCTTGGCCTGGCTCATCTCACCTGCCCCCTGCCCGAACCTCCTGCCCCCCGTCCGGGGCAGCGCAGCGGGCAGACGGTGAAGGCCGGCCCTCGCCACGCCGTCGCCCGGCCCACCCCGCCCTCACACCCTGCGCTCCCTTTACCTCGAGGGTCTTCGGGGCCGGCAGCGCGCGAGCCTTCGCGCCCCTTTACATCCCGGGGAACGGCGAGACGGCGCACACCTGACTATACGAAACACCAGAATAAGTTTTGGTTATTTCCCGTGACACGGCGACACCCTTCACCGCGCCGAGGGCCGACCGCCCCCGCCTCAGCCCCGGCAGCCACCCGGTGCCCGGCCGCCTTCCCTCGCCCGCAGCCCGGCCGCCCTCGCCGGCGG
>VYXH01007877.1:218754-257408 GCA_013397275.1 Burhinus bistriatus
GGGCACCGGCTCCTCACCCGTCCCGACTCACCCCCGCCACCGCCGAGACCCAGCAACGGCCGCGGAGGGCAGATGGAAACGGGCCAAGCAACGGCCCCGGGCGACAGCAAAGGGAGCGGGGACCCCGCGGACAGCGAGGCCGAGAGCTTTGCCTTGTGGAGGGGACGGTGCGGGGCAACGGCTGCACCGGGGACGGCGTGTGGGTGGCAGCTTCGAGGGCGGGGGGGCCACGGGCCTGCCCGCCACCAGGCTGCCCCCAGCGCGTCGCCCTGGCGGCTTAAAACGTGCTCCCCAAAACACGGCACTTTAATAACAGCGTGGTTTATTTTTATTTGGGAAAAACATAAAGAGCTGTAACATTGAAGTAAAAAAAAATAACCTGTGATCAAGGAGGAACAGCTGAAATGCAGAAAGGAAAGAATGCACGTACATCCTGACGCTGCTTTTTTTGTCACTTGGGCATCGCAAGTGACAGCAGCCGCGCATGAAGAATCAGGTCAGAAGTTCACCGTGGCCACTGCACAGGGTCTCGTGATCTGTTAGATTGCTTCCCTAGTCTTAACATAAACTATAATTCAGCTAGAAAATATTATACTCAAGAAAAGCTAATGTCAGCAGTTAATAAATTTCAGTAAGATTTTCTAATTTTTTTTTTTCTGGTTAAAAATGTGTATATGCCCCATGAAGAGTTGTAATTGCTTCCATTGAACGCTTAGCTCTCCGTGAGCGTTACTTAAAACGCAGAGGGATATGTCATGTTCACCAGCACAGCGTCACCTCGTTCCCCAGCCGGGGACAGGGGGAGGACGCAGAAGGTGAGGCTGCAGACAAAGGCAGCGGCATTGCTCCGCAGCTGGCAGCGCGCCGGCTGCCCTCCCCAGCACTCCGCCGGCTTCACTTCCAAAACTTCAGGGACACGAGCAGATTTGTTGAAGTCTGAGGAGAGAACAGTAATATTTTTGCATTCACACCGCCTGTCATCCAGAATTCCAATAAAAATGCTAAACGTCACTCATCTGACTTTACAGATGAGGAAACTAAGACAAAGAGATTAAGTGACTTATCCAAAAAATCCCCAGCAAGTCAGTGGCCAGGGGAGGAATACAGCTCAGACTCCCCACTCTCACCCCCCACTCTAATTGAGAGAAAACCGTGCTCTAGTGCTCATGCTCTCTGTGCCTGCGCTAGAAACGCACAGCGTGGAGAATTTTGCTTCCAGGTACAACTCAAGGCTGCTGATACTGATCTACGAATCCCCGTTCTTTATGGCTCAAGTCCTAGCACGGTATCTCCTTCCCCGGGGACCACCATGCTGGGAGCGAGCAGGTGAATCAACTGTTCCTTAATTTGTATAGCTGGAGGCAGGGTAATCTCAGCAGAGGGATTTCCACATTTTCTTTCTCCGCAGGACTCAGCCCCGCCAGCCTCGGCAGTGGGGCTCAGGCACTGCTCTCGCAGTGGGGCAGTCGGTTTGGCGGCTTCGTCTGCCTTCAAGGATGCTTAACGCTGGGGGTCGAGCAAGTTGTTTCCTCTGAATACAAACATTATCGTGAAATCTGTCAATTTAGGAAGTTACGAGCTCTCTGTTAAAAAACACGAGGCTGTATCTAGAAAACATGCAGAGACAAAATATCAGTAATTACAGCTTTTAAAACAGCACTTCAGTTAGTAAAAACAACTCATTCCTGTGGATTAGAAGCTACACAAGTAGACTCTTCTTATGTCCTTTAAGAGGCTCGATATACATGGAGGTACATGAACATTTTGCAAGGCTTTACCCAAAGTTTCCTTTAAAATTAAACATTTAATAAACTTTGGCCCAGATATCAATGCATCTGCAGCTTTTCCCACTCAGCACAACTGACTGAAGAATTTTATTGTACCCAATGAACCAAACACTTATCTATGTCATGGGTTGTGGACCATCTTCTAAGTTTCAAAATAATAAGGGTCCAGGCACACTCAGGGCCTGAATCAGCAAGACAAAGCACCTATTTGATGTCTGTTCTGGGAAGGTTGACTTTTTTTTGAGCTTTCTGCAGGTCTGAATGGAAGCTGATAACATTTACTGCTGAGTCAGACTTTGCAAGTACGCAAAATTAGATCTGGATGAATGCAAACCTGGTTATGAAGTTATTAGAAGATGAGAAAGGGGTCCAAGTTCAGCTGCAATCAGAGGGAATTTTCCTACTGATTTCAATAGGGAATAAATTTGGTTCTTCATTTCACCCAGCCCCACATGTTCCCTTCTCCTTTAGCAGGAGGGATGCTGTCCCATGGTCAGACTGCCAGCGCTGGAGCCCGTTTCGCTGCTGCACCTTATCTCTTGTGCAATGGGCGCTTGCTCGTCAGCAAATTCAGTCTGTCAACAGGGTGTTAAATCCTGTGTCCACACCTCGTCTCTCCCCCGGTGCATTTTCCAATTTATAACAAATCCTATTATTTCAGGGATATCTACAGTATTACTGACATCGCCACTTACACCTGCTTGAAGCGGGTAAAAGCTGCTGACATCCCCAAACAGTGGATTTCTATTCCAGACGACCTCAGCAACAATACAAGGTTATAAGGCAAAGAGACTCGAGTCTCTACATCCTGTCACATACAGGATACAACCTGGTATGTGCTGGACACAGCCCAAGATACCCAGTGGCCCTTAACACTGCAGGTTTATAAAAAAAATAGTGTAATTTATCACAACTCTTCCATTTTTCTGAAACATGAGTTGCCACAAGAGTGTCTTCTCTGAACTCTGATCTAAATACATTGATACGGTGAAGTTACACCAGCATTTCATTCCCCTTTTCCTACTTCGTGGCAGCAGCGAGAGACTGAAGGGAAAACACTGCTGTCCCCAGCACCTGCAGCAGGATTGCCATGCTTTCCTCGTTTGCAGCCCAGTTGCAGGGGTTGCGCTGAGACTTTATACAGAGAAATGAAAATTAATCATAATCCCTCAGGACTTCTTTTTATTCCAAAATAACAATTGCCCAATTGGATAAATTATCACAAGTTCAGCTGATGTAAATATCTAGCTAATGCCCATTTGCTGATTTAATGAAATCCAGAAACCATTTGCAATCACATAATGAGCTTGGATTCTTGGCTGATAGAATCGCAGGAGTAGAGAGCAGAAGTCAGCTCGGTAACACACATCAACAGCACATTTAAATGAAAGCGTATTTGACACTGTAGAGGCTAATAACACATTATTATTGCTCTAGTCATTAAAAGTGAAGTGCTGACTGCATGATGATTGTATCCTGATTATATGAACTTAAACTGCACAAAGAAAAAAGGAACTGGTCCTCTCTAAACTTACAATAATAGTTTTTTTAAAACTATAGTGATAGAAGAATTAGGAAAAAATGCTCATTATAAAAACCTCAACATGAGCTTTTGAAGTACAAACATATTTTGTTTACAGATGAGGTTGCAGTGTATCATTAGGATTAATGACTTAATTATGTTATTATCTTTGCATATGCACATCGCTGAGACTACTGGGAGTGACTCCTTTGGCTGATCAGGTCACTGCGCATGCACTTCATCTGCCACGGCCAGCCCTGCAGCGCCCGGCTGCGGAGCTCCGGAGGGTGCAGTGTCCTTGCCAGGGATCAGACCGTAAAGCATCATTTAACACACACCAGCATCTGACAAGTTCTGTGGAGGCAGGCGAGCACCAGAGCCGTGAGCCTGTTATCAGGGCAGGTAGACGGGACCAGACAGGCTCCTCTGCTGAAAACACCATCCCTCCTCAGACTGCAGCAGACCTATTTTTTCCATGCCCACTGTCTGACTGGGTGAAGCCACGGGATAATTAAGCAGATAAGCTGGGAGGTGTGGAAGCTGGGGACAGAGGGCTGGTCCCAAGGCAGTGCTCCACAAAAGGTCTAGCAGATTTCCAAAGGGAAAGTCTGGGCTGGCTTTTCCATGAGCTCCAACCCTGGGGCAGCAGTGCCACTGCCATTCTGCTCTCTCAACTCCACCGGTATCATGAAAGTTCCCAAAAACATAGGAAAGGCTGAGCCCCAACTGGTAGCTGCAAACGCTGAAGTACTTTCCAGGTTTGAGCCTTAAAGATGTCTCCACCTGCGAGCACAGGGACTGCAGAAAGGATGAGCAGGCAGGGACAGGGCTCCCGTGACCAGCAGCCTGGGCTTTCCTCCTTTGTGACTTCCACTGGTCTCTCCAAAAGGGACGTAGGATGGAAGCTTCTTATGCAGCTTCCCAAGCATTATCCTACCTTGCACACAAACCAGAGAAGCCCAGTGTCAGTCTGGTGTCTGCTCTCTGCAATTCTGCAGAGTAGGGAGAAAGGCAGAGACTGGTATGGGTTTCTGGTTCAAGGGTTTTATAAAGAAGTATCATAGGAGGCTGTGAAACTCGCTGGGGAGGGAAGCACAAATCACACTTCCCCCTGCTCAGGTATGGCAGGGAACTGCTCATTATACACAGGGTTTCCCATTTTTAGTCTAATGGCAACATAATGGGCTGCTTTTCCTATTTGCTTTCTGTGAGCAAGAATTTACTTGTCCAAAAGTGGCAGCCTGGCATTTACTACCAGAGGAGACTGCTAGCAAGGAAATGACCCCGAGAGCACTGGAACAGGAGCCGAGACATTAGCCTGTGTACCTCGCTTGTCTTTAATCACAGGTGTTGGTTGTGGAGCTATATTTGCATTAGTCTTCCAATCAAATCTGTTATCCGTGCATCTCCCCACTACATAGCCCGTCTGTTCATGGCAGAGAGCTGCTATCGAGCAGTTTGCTATGTCTGTTTTTGGGTGGGAGAGATGATTTTGTGTTTCAGAAGCTGGGAGACACAATGGGAGATGGTCCCAGCTTGGGGTGGGATCTAACCCAGCGGCAGCTCCCACCTACACAAATCATCTGGCCAAGTAGAAACACAGGCATGAATCAGAGCAGGGTGATGGGCGGTCTGTATAATTTTTACGGCAGCAGCCTGGAGGCCCAGGAGGAAATAGCTTCCCCCCCAGCTCTGCACACATACTGCTTTCAGTTGGAAACTCAGCTCTTCTCTGGTAAGGGAACTGGAGGATGTGTTGCCTGCAATTCCTTTACCCTGGGACTTTCTCCAGCTACTGATGTTTCATCCTTCCTCCCAGCCCACTCGTATACACGGGTATCTGCAAAGGGGAAACACCGGAGCAGTCCCACCCCGCTGCTAAGCGGAAAGCTGCCTGCCTTGTGCTGGACAGTGAAAGTGAAAACAACGACGTATTTTACTCATCCATGAAAGGGAAAGTTACTTACCCCAGGCGAGGGCTGCAGGAGGCCATGCGGTACGCTCCAGGATTCACTCACATTACAGCCGCTGCCGAGAACCCAGCACAGTGACGCGCGTTCGTAGGATACTTGACAAACCCTCCAACAAGTGTCCCTGGCAGGTCTGGCCAGTGTCTCCGTGCAGAGACCCACGTAACACAGCACAGCCCAGGGCCTGGTTCTGCCCTCACTTATCCCATGTACAAATTGGGAAGGGACTTGATCAAAGCTGCTGGATTTGCATAAGACAAAGCCAAAATAAGGAAACTGAAGTTCCCAGAGCACGGCACAGCAATGGCCAGGAGAGGCACCATCTCAAGCACACCAGGCTGGGACAGCAGACTTCAAAAAGAGCAATAACAAGTGTTATTCTTTCAGCTGGCAGACTGTGCTCACAGCTCAAAGGCAACCTCAGCCACATGTTTTCTGCCATTTCCCAACTTCTTCCTGTACAGCACTTTGGAGCCAAGCGCTGGCTCACCGCACGTGACTAGGTGGTGCCTTGGTGTGTCACCCAGGTACCAACCCTCATCCTCCACAAGCAGTCCCCAGCTGGTTTCACCTGTTTCTAGGACTGATGCAGCTTCCATTTTTCTGCTTCCATTTTTCTTCTTCCATTTTGTAACAATCAGGCAATATAGGGAAGGGACAGGAAGTATGGGGAAAAAGAAAAAAATAAAAAAAATTAAATTTTAAGGTTTGAAGTACTAGAGGAAGTCAGAGACATTCCTCTGGCTTTGTAGGCATGCTGGTAACCACACAATAGGGCAAACATCACCTTGAGATTGAATGTCATAGATTTTCTCCTATTTCAATGTATAATTCAACAAGTGCTTACTCCCATGTTTCCTTTCACGGGCTTTAAACACTTATTTTGTTTAAACATGGTCACACAATGACTGTAGTATAGCCAGGGGGTAATTTTTGATTAGTAGGTAGAAGCAGCAATCCAGCTATTTGTCTACAAGCTGCTGGAAAGCCCTTGCGATCTTTGAGATTTCTTCATTACCTGATTTCTCCCAGGTGAGAGATGGTCCAGGGTCAGTTCTGGTGACTGCCAGCATGCAGGGATCGGACATGGCAGGAACCACAAGTCCTCAGACAGTCCTTCTTCCACTCTCACTCATACCAGTTACCCCCAGGTCACCAGCAGCCAGTTACAGCAAGCACTGGGCTGCAGGACAGGGTTTATAAAGACATCAGTGAGTTAATAATGAACTCACCTGTACCTGGATAAGAGATGTGTGTTTCCAGTTAGTGCTGCTAAGCTGTCCTAAGTGAACTTAATCATCCCATAGCCTTGGAGACCCTCCGGCACACTCAGCAATCTCTTACTCCTTCTGCTTTCAGCTGGTAGCGGGAGCTTGTCTTAAAACAGCTGTTTCAGGAAGGGCTGTTTCTCAGCTCTTTTTATTTGTTGCTCCACTATAATTACGATTACAATAACACTTAGCCTTATGAGAGCGCTCTTCATTTTCTGATTGCTTCCTGAACGCAAGCTAATAATACTACCTTTATGCTGCTTGCTCGGGAAAGAGTAGGTATTCTCCTGCAGAAAGGCTGTTACTTTATGTCAGCAGGAAAGCAAACACTGAATAAGAGGGAGCGTGGGGCACCTGTGTTTCCTCACAGCCTGTGCTGAAAAGAAAACGTTCTGCTCCCCAGGAGAGTAGTCCTTCGCCCTTTTGGGCAGAAACAGCGTATCCCAGTCACCATCCAACTGACAATGCAACCATGAATTCCTCTCTGGAATCAGCTGTTGCCTCCTCACCAGATCATGAGTAATTTCCACTCCAGTTATGACTCAGTTGACTGGAAACTTTGCCTGACAAGAACTGAATGTCTTGCTCGTGGTTCTCCAACCCTCGTGAAGTTTCTCCCCGTGGGCAGGCAGACCGGTGCTGCCGCTGGCTCGGGGGGTGGCCAGGGCCACCCTGCGGTGCCCGAACACCTGCAGCAGCACACACTGATCTGCCTTTCTGCAGCTAAACGTCACGGAAAGTGGTAAACTCTTCAAAAGACGAGCCATCGTGCCTGTCACTAGCGAGCAGCATGCCTGTCTGCGCCGCCAGCAGAAAAGCAGCCCAATTACATCCTAGAAACATTTGGGGGTGCTTTGGTTTTCAACGCTTTCCTCTGTTGCCCTTTGAAAAGAAAGTGTTTGTATAAATAACAGCAGATGCATTTTAAAATAGCTCATCTCCCAGCCAGTGTTTAGCAAGAGAAATGAGCAAAGATAAAACAGTTGCATATGATGTGAGAAACGCAACAGATGGGTTCGCACGGAGAAGGAGGCCAGCCTGCGCTGTGCCAGCGCGCGTGGCCTCTGCCGCTATCTGCCCGCACAGACCGCAGCGCGGGGCCGCAGCAGCCCCCTCCTGGGACTTGGTGCCAGCAGGAACTCGTAGGGCTGCAGACGTTTCGCCTGCTTGTTTCAGCATTAGTGAGGGTGTCTGGGCGTGCGGTGCTGGCTCGATATGGCCGGGCTACGGTGCAGGCGCCGGCGGAGCCCAGCAAGCCCATCTCGGGCCCCTCTGCTGTGGCTCTGCCCGGGGCAGCGGCTGCGGGGGCCCCTTCGTCCCGCTGCGTGAGGAGTGCTGTCCCCCCTGTCGTCCCGAGTGCTCCTTGCAAAGCACGGCCAGCCCAGCGGCGCCTGCAGCCTTCCCCGCTCCCTTCGCCAGTCACCCAGGCTTGGGTTTGCAAAGCTAATCACTGAGCCCAGAAGGTGGGAAATGGAGCGTTTCCTAAAAGCACTGTTTGCTAATAATTTCCATATTACAAGGAAACGTGTAATGACTCTGAACTCCCACCGAAACAGGGCTGGTTTAACGGCTGTCTCTGAGGAGAGCAGCTTTACCTTGCGACAGGCTTATGGCTGGCACTGCTTTGTGACCAGCTGCACGGAACGGTGGCTCCTCTCCCCGCATTAACGTGCAAAACCTTCAAGATCTTGTCCTTCAACTCGCAACCCTTCCAAACAAACGCAGCCATTTGTTCTCACACAGTGCGTTGGTTTCCTTCTCCATTGGCCACCAAAACCTCTTGCTTTCCAAAGGCGTGCTCCCTGGGGTATGACAAACTCTTGTGCACAAACGTGATGACGGTATAGGTGTAGGACTGGCAGCAGGGAAGATTAAGGTCTCACAGACTAAAGTTGTATTGGCATTTATGCCGGGCCACGCCAAGTATTGGAAAAAAAGCTGAACCCACTGACCTCCCAGCACACAGCCCAGCAATGACCTGAGCAGCGTGGGGGCAAACAAGCCCATTTTTTCGGTCACCTAGTTTCTTGGCTTCCCACTAAAACAGACGGCTGGACGTCGGATGGAGCCCCGCTCCAGGCAGGGCCAGCGAGGAGCAAGTCACCAGCGTTGTACCTGCATGGTGGGGAGGGCTGGAATGAAGCTGTGCTGCCAGAGCTGTTTTCTCAAGGAAGAAGAGTGCTGAGGATGGGGGTATTTATCTGCCAGGAGATCTCACATTTACTCAAAACAGCCAGGAAGTCTCCCAAGAACTGCCGTCCCATCTGATATACCAGAATGTGGACCGAAGCTCGTGGGGTGACTGGGGCCAGTTCTTAGAGTTACCTTAAAAACAGAAAACTCCACTTGTATTTCCAGAGTTACAGAAACCACAAAGATATCAGACCATTTAATCACTTGTTTTACTGCCTGTGCTGTATGTTGTGGTGAGGTGCCGCATACCAGACTGACGGGTTCTCACTGATGGCTCCTGTCACCACCGCGCGTTGCTGCCGGGGCACGTTCCCAGGAGGGAGCCAGGGCTCCTCGTCCCCGCCAGCAGCTCCTTTGCTCCTCCGCTGGGCTCTGTGCCCCCCAAGCCTCTGGAGTGAGCGGCAGGGTGGCTCAGCGCAGCCTCCAGCCCCTCCACGCTGCCCCTGTGCTTGGAGCCTGCTGGCCGGGAGCCAGGAAGGGGACCTCCGTGGCCTCCCTGTCGCTCCGACTGGGATCTTCCAGGCACACCACTGCAACCACTTTGATGCCAGCAGGACAGCAGCAGCTCTTCTGCACTGGCTCTGCTGGGGCTTGGTCACTACTGCTGCTTCACCAGGAGCCTTCCCAACTGGCAGATGTCCCAGCAGCCCGCACACCGGGTTTTTCCGTTGAGGTTTGATGCAGAATGAGAATGACTAGTATCTTGGAATTGCTAAGAAATGTCCTCAGCGTGGTTCTTCCAGTGTCACCACCTCTTCTCTGTGCACGGTCACTTGTGCTGTGACCTGCGCACCCCTATGGAGCAAGCTTCTGTGCTGCCTGCCCTCTGCCCTCACCCCGTCAAATCCGTGACGCTTTTAGCTAAGCGCTGCTGGTGGCAAGGACATTATGGAGGACAACAGGCGGGTGTGGGCCTGGAGCTTCTGATTTGGAGCTGTATCTCCTCCAAGCCCAGCCAATACTCCCCCAGCACTGGCGACACAGCCTGTGGCCCCGACCCCACAGCCTCTGTGCCAGTGAGAAGGAGGAGGAGGAGGAGGAGGAGGAGGAGGAGGAGGAGGAGAGGAGCTTCCCACTCACCCGGCCATGGGCGAGCCCACAGCAGGTAGAGCAGCCTCAGAGAGCCAGTACACAGGGATGGAGCGGGTCCAGCGCTGCTTCTCAAAGGCAGCGTGGTGGGATGGCGATGCAGGGCCATGGCCACGTTACCTCTGCACTGACGGATCCGCTCTCTGCCAGGCAGGCTGGGAGGGATGTTTTCCTTGGGCCGTGAGCGAGCGAGCGAGCGGTGCCAGCGGCAAACTTCATGAGCCCAAAGCAAGGCGAGTGTTGATCGCTCAGACTCATCTCTCCCATGTCTCACAGAGCAGTGGCTGCTCCGTCACCATCCCCACCTGCTCCGAGCTGAGCTCCCATGCCATCCCGGCAGTGGGCGCCCTCCAGCCCCCCATCCTGGGCAGAGGGGCCAAGGTGGGCTCTGCTTGCAGACTCCGGGATCACCTTCTCCTAGCGGTGCCCACGGCTGCTTGCCTGGTGCTAACCGATCCACCTTGTACAGTCATGTACGTGGCTGGTGCTGCCTGGTGGGCAGGAATTGGGAGCTGGCTGCAGGTCTGCAAGGGCCACTGGAGGCCAGCACTGGCCATAGCGCTGGGTCCTGGTCCACACTTTAAAATGTGGGTGAAGACATGGGAGAGAGGAGCCAGCAGACTTCCATCTGCCCTGAAAATCTCCTCTTGGGTTGAGACTTGAGAAGACTAGACCTGCTCTAATGGGGGTTAAAAATGAGCTAATTGCAGCTTCAAAATATCCACGTGGGAAAGTGGCACCGCACAGATGAGGCGGGTTTGGACGGCAGAACATCACATGGCACCTGGGAGCTGGAGCCAGAAGGACTCACAGCAAAAGCGAGATGCAGCCCTTTGACAGGGCGGACCGGCAGCTCTCGGGTGATGCTAGGGAGAGCTGTGGCTTCTCCACCCCTTAAAACACAAAGACTGACCCACTCCCTCAAAGGTGCACTGCAGCACGGCTGGGCTGGACCCACGGGGTGCCGGGGCGGGCAGCGAGCTCCCCCCTTCCACAGCTGGGTCCGGAGCAGGTACATTTGCAGCAAAGGCCCCTGAATGACATCGCTGAGGCTCTGCTCCCGGGACAGCAGAGCCTTCCAGGCTGCAGCTCAAGGTGGCCATAAATCCCCCATTTGTCAGAGGCCTTGCTATTTTGAGAGCCAATTACAATGTTTGCCTTGGGTATCCAAGGAACCTGAAATGCTGCAATTCATCCTTGCACGGCGTTATCTGCCATGGACCCTTGGCCATGTGCTTGTCAGGCCGGCGGTAACGGGGCTGCCCTGAAGATCCTTCCTGCCTTAATGACTGCAGAGCACGGCACGAGGCCACGACGATGCCAGGCAGGCAAGGGGGGACAGGATTTCCTCTGCAAATTAAACTTCCACAAGATAAGGAAATCAAACACTTGCTGGTGTGCAGCAAACAGCTTCGTAAAGGGGCAGCGCTTGTCGGTGGCTCTGTCTTCTCTGGGCACAGCTCTTCTCCCCGCTCAGCTGAGCGCTGAGTTTTGGGGACAAGGACCAGCTTGAGAGATGCGGCAGCCGTCCCTCCTGGAGGCAGCACGTGCCCGCAGCTAGGGAGATGCAAACCCCACGCTGCCGGGACTCCATCCTGCCACCTAATAATGGTGGATTTCTATACATATATAAACCTCTCTATGTATACCCGTGTGTCCAACCCAGCTCTTAGCTCAGGTGCTGTCCCCGTGCCCTGCTCGCACGGGTCCCACTCCTGTTGGCGTGATCCCGGGCAGGCTCCTGGGCTCCCTCCACTCCATCCCCGCACAGAAACCTCGAGCGAGCGCAATTTGAATTTCCCGTCTGCCAAATGAGCAGAGCCCAGCTCAGCAGCTTCACACCCACACCCCCCCCACCACGTTTGAAGCAGAGCGGAAACGGCGAGGAGCTGAGGCGATGGAAACACTAATGCTTTATCTCACCGTGCTTCCAGACATGCATTTCCCATATTTCTTCTTCAGCAAAAAATGTATTGGTTGTGCCATCCAACCTCCCATAAACACAGCCATCCCATCAGCTCGCAGCTCCTTCTGCGGCTCTGAGGTGCTGTAAAACCACACAAAATAGGCACTAAATCTTATTCGCAGGCCAGTAACAAATGTTGTGTTATTATTTAGCCAGCAATATGCTCAGTTTAAATTCCCTTCCACTGTAGAGTAAGTGCGTTGTGATTCCTCCAGCGCTAACCTGTCTTCCAGGCAATCTCCGGATACAGCGTTATGAGACTCCGAAACTGTGTATTGAAGCAAGTGTTTAAGAACAATTTATTTCCCTAAAAATCAGGGCAGCAATCTTGGCAATGAGTGTCATTAGAAAAGCTGTTTCCTACTACAATGAGAGATCTGTGTGTGTTTTGCTGCAAACAGTCAGTAAAGAAAAATAAATCCCCCTTTTTTTTCCCCAAAGGAACCAAATGACATCTCTGAGTTAATCGTAGAACAAAAGAGGCCTCAATTTCTGCCATACATCATGGAAAGGGCTGGATCCAAATATATATAAATTAAAAATAAAAAGGTATAAACAATGCTTCCTTCCTAAAGAGCCTTCCTGGTAAGCCTGGACCCTCTGCCTCCAGCTCATCTTCCTGTTTGCGGAGGCTGGTCCGGCGCAGAGCCGAGCTCCTGGGGAGGCTCCGGGCACTTTGTACCCTCTCAGGTCCACTTCCCTGGAAAACGTTTTTTTTTCGGGAGCGTCTCTGATCAAATAAGGCCAAAAAGTTTTTCCTTCCTCCCTGGCACCTTCATTTGTAACTGTCCTTCGTTTTCTGTCCCAGGAAGCTGCACAAGATGGGCACAACAGCCTCCTGCCGTCTCTGCTCCGAGCCGCACTGACGGGATGTGTCACACTGATGGGATGTGTTGCACCAACAGGATGTGTCACACCGACAGGATGTGTCACACCGACGGGATGTGTTGCACGGAGGGGATGTGTTGCACCGACAGGATGTGTTGCACCGACGGGATGTGTCACACCGACGGGATGTGTCACACCGATGGGATGTGTTGCACCGACAGGATGTGTTGCACCNTGTCACACCGACGGGACGTGTTGCACTGACGGGATGTGTCACACCGACGGGATGTGTCACACCGACGGGATGTGTCACACCGACGGGATGTGTCACACCAACGGGATGTGTTGCACTGACGGGATGTGTTGCACCAACAGGACTGAATTTCCCAGCAGAGCCCAAGCCGAGGGACCAGCGAGCGGGCACTGCTGCTGTGGAAGCCTGCGTGGGGACACCGCGGGGGCTCGGGGGACACAGGGAGCAGCGTTCCTGCAGATGCCCCACGCAGCAGGACTGCTGCACCTCTCTTGTTTTGGAGCCATCAACTCCTTACGCCTTCAGAAAGGGCCTGTGGGGTTTCATCTGTTCATTTTCATGTGAATTACTGTTCCTCGGGGGAAAGGCTCTGCTTCCACCTCCGAGGGGATTAATGCAGCCACAGGACCAAATCCCTCTGTTCGTTACACCCATGTAAATCTAGAGTAAATCCTTTTAAGCCATTGGGGCCACCCTGGGCTTACCCAGACATAAATGGCCGTACTATAAATAAGATGTTGGTTTGATTAGGGAACTAAAGGCAGGAAAAAAGCACTTAAAAAATATCCAGGGGAAATACAAGCCCCTCCTCCCAAGTAGTTGAATTAGACCATGAATGCCAGTGAGAGAGTGAGTCATGTTTCATAAATCAATTACACAAAGATATTCCCCATCCCGGAGTACTCACCCACGGCCGGAGATTTCCACAAAACACAGCAGGTGAGAAGCCAGACCTGGGGAAAGGCGAAGGATGGAGCGAGGCACACCCAGAGCCCACAGCCTTCATCCTTGTGGCAACCAAATTCCTGCTGGTCCTGACCCGGGAATCCCCGGTTCCTGAGATGGGCGACATCTCGCAGGGCTCCCCGCAGCTGCACGGCAGGAGGGGACTCGGGGAGCGGCCGGGGCAATAGAGGGGATGGAGAGAGCTGAGAAAGGGGTAATGAGACTTGATTAAACCCCCAGCTGCTCATCAATGGCCCTTGGGGACTTCAGCAGCATCCGGACCCACCTGCCATGTGGCTCGGAGGAGGCAGAGGAGGCACAGAGTGGCACCAGCCCTCCGGGAGCTCGTGTCCCTGCCGGGAGAGAGCCCGAGTGCTGCACGCTTCTCACGCTGCTGCTGCTGCACCCATGTTTGCGTAGCCATAAGGCCCCACTGCCTTATACAGGTCTTTCCCTGGGCAGAAACCAGGCATTATCAGCTTTTTTACTTGCAACAATAAAAATAACATTCTGCACATGATAAGCACATTTCATCCTGAGAAACGAAGGTGCTTTACAAGCTGCAGCACAATCGTTTCTCTCGGAAGCTGCCCGGGATGAAGGCGACTGTCCCAGTCCAGCCCACAGCACCACGGGGCACGGGTGAGGGTGTAAGGGAGGGTGAACTCCGGTCAAGTACGCAGAGAGTTTGGAGAAGCTGAAAATAATTGTCTAACTTGAAAGGTAGCCAGGGCAAAGGAACCAGCAGTGCTATTCAGAACGTGTTAATGGGCTTTTAAACGACAACAAATGGCCATGCCTTCAGCTTGACGTTGGATTGAAGAGGCTGCATCTTCAATCATTTCTCTAAATTTTGGATTTTCACTCAGGAAAAAGAAAGGCAGGCGTGCATTGTTCAAAAGTGAACAAATGCTTTGCAGATCGCTGTTTAAGTACCATGAATACAGCTTGTTTCCGGAGAGCTTTTCAGAGCCTGGCTGCAATCTCTGCGTACACCTCGGTAATATTCATCTAATCTGGAACACCTGTAGGCTGAGATGCAGCTAAACATTCAAAATTAAGAATTCAGTGACCCCATATTAAGCACATATGTTTATTGCGATCGATGTTAGCGCCACGCATTTTGGGCAGGGTCAGCGCAGCCCTTCTTGGAGACAAACCGATGCGGAGAAGCTGCTCAATGGGGTTTCCACCCCAGGTCCTGAACCCCCCACCCCGGAGCCGGGAAGGGCAGCAGCAGCGGTGGAGCTGCCTCTGCCCGGCCACTCCAATCCTCCAGCGGCCGCTCATCGGCAGAGCAATGGCACTTCCCTCCCTCTCTCTGGACTGTAAATTGCAGTCCACTGCAGTTAAATAATTTGCTGGTGGTCAAAAATACGAGCTAGGAAAAGAGCTCAGGCTCTTGGCTCTGGCATTTCACCCCATTCTGCCTCCCCCAGCCTTGCCGTATTTCGATGCAAAATAATCAGCAGAAGAGTTTATAAAATGTCAAAATAGTTTCTCTCTCATCAGCTACACAATTTGTATAAATAGTGCCTCTTTAAAGAATCTCCTGCCAGCTCAAACCTCTCTTTCATCTCCCCGTGATTTATTTTATGCTATTTTTATGGGATTTTCAAACAATCGCTAATGACGAGCGAGGATGGGAAGTTCTGTGCTGTGCAGAAGAGTCCTGGGCGGTGGCGGGAGCGTGGCAGGCGCCGAGCTCCAGCAGCATCCCCTGTTTGCTGCCACCGCCAGGTGCCTGCTAACAGCCACGCAGAAAGGCTTTCAGAAAGAACCGGCGGGGTAATTTCCTCTCACGTTGCGTGGGAGGTGAATGCTCAAAACCGCTGTCGCTTGATGGGTGACGTCTCTGTATCGCCGTGCAACAAGTCGGAGAAGCACCTCTGGCAACAAAAATATTCCAAAAAGCTGCATTTCCCAAGTGTTGCAAAGCCGCTTGAAAAAGCAGAAGAAACCACCTCAATCCTGTTCGTTCTGCAAAATAAACAGGCTAGCACCATGCCAGGCAGGCTCAGGTGAACACAGAGAAATTCCAATTTACCGGAGACCGGCCAGGGACAGCCTTTGGCTGGGATGCGGGAGACGGCAGCGCTGTGATGGCACTATCCGCAGGGAAACGGGGTGGCCAGCCTGGTCCTTCGCTTTGCTAAATCGTCCCTGCTGCACGAGGGAACGATGGGGTTTGTTCAGCTCTCTGCCGCGTCGGTACGGGACCTGGGATGGCCGCAAGCATCAGGATATCTCGCTTTGGTCGCAGTTTTCCTCCCCTTCTGCCAGGTTTGTCCGGTGGAGCGGCTCTCCTGCAAACCTGCCCCACACGCAGAGCAAGGGGAAGCTCCGGCCACAGGGGTGAACGCTTCGGCGCCAGCGTTACCGGGGCTTTGCCAGGCCTGGGAGAGGCGCCAGCTGAGAGAGGAGAGATCCCTGCGGGTCCGGGGGGATGCAGTGAGTGTCCCCAGCCTCTCCGGCAGCGCAGGGCCGGCACTGCACACGTGTGCTCTCACGCACCCTCGCCAAACCCAGACCAAACACCAAACCTCCGCACTGGAGGCTGAGCCAGGGTAGGAGCGGTGTCCTCAGCCGCGGGGACAACGGCGTGGCACAAACAGCAAAGGCAGCGCTGCGCTTTCTGCCCGGCTTCTCCGGCGTGACGTGATGCGGTGGGACAAGGACCAGCCCACCGCTGTGTGATGTGTTGCAGTGCCCAAAGTCATCTGGTGTTAATGGGGAAGGGAGAGGAGGGCCGGGATGGTGGAAGGCTACCGCACAAACGGGGGTCAGCTGTTCGCAGTGATCCCTGAATCCTTTCGGCCCATAACTACTGGGTCAGCAGGAAAAACACAGCGTGATACAGTTCACTTACGGCCCCGGGTACTTTGAGAGAAAGGAACAGCCTTGGGCAGGGAGAGCGGGATAACAGGGGGGATAACAGGGGGGAATCACTGATCCCACAGGCTGGGAAAGAGCCTTGCCGTGTGGGTGAGCGGATTTGGCATCAAATGGGGTCCTGTGCCGGTTGCTCTGCCCTGGCTGCGGCTTCACCCGCTCCATAGCCACACCCAAAGAAAACGATAAAAAACTCCAATTATAATGCAATTAATTTTGAAACACAAAAATATCATTCATCCAAGCCCCTGTCCCTGCGTTCCTGCCCTGTTTATACTCGGAGTTCCAGGGGCTGACACCTAGGAGCCCTTTCAAAGCTGCAGCAGCCCCGTCCCTGCCGTCTGGCCAGCAAACCCAGTGAGCCGTACTGGTTCGACAGCCCGGGCTCCCTCCTACACAGGTGCTGCGCTCCCTAACGAGCTGAGCAAGAAGAGCAAACAGATACACTCACTCCCAGGTTTCGGGAGGTTTAAAATCCAAAGCCGCATAATCCAGCTGAGCAAAACCACACAGGGAGCGTAAGTATCGCCTCAGATCTTCCTTTTTTCCGAGTAGAGGTTTCACTTCTGGGAGCAGCAATCTCCCCCCACCCAGGCGCAGGGCAGTGAGCGTCCGGCTCCCCGCACCGGGACCCCGGAGGAGGTGGCTCTGCCTGGGCGAAGCAGGGGTGTCCGGCCAGCCCTGCCCGCAGAGAGCAGCCTCCCCGGGGAAGGGACACCATCCCCATACATGGAGAGGGCTGCGCAGGGGAGCTTCACCGGCCCCCTGAGCTTAAAAGGAGCGAAACTCTTCCCACAGCAGGGCAAAGGCTGGCAGCCCGCTTGGGAGAGGCGCAAACCCACTCGGCAGGAAACATCTCATGGCAGCCTCCCTGCTCACCCAGCCAGAGGTTGGGGCCGTGTTTCGGCAGGTTGGTGGCGGGAGCTCATCCCCACTGCAGAGCCGGGAGCGATGCCGGTTGCTCCACTCCCACTCGCAGTGTCAAACGGCGGGCAGGAGGGACAGGCTGTCTCTGCAGGAGGTGCCCAGGTCACCACACATGCTCCTTGAGAAATCGGGCAAAGCCACAGATCGCAGTCTCCCAGGAATTAGAATACCAAGAGAACACCAGTGATGCAGGTTGTTCCAGCGCTGCCGTGGTCCTCGTGACATTAACACTCGTTATTACCACCCCGATCTCTCCCGCTGTCAGACCCTGGGCTAAGGCTGCCGGGAGGGCTGCGGTCACGCGTGCTGTGGGCTATGCGTGCTGTGGGCTCGGCATGCCAGCGCCGGTGGCGCAGAGCGGGGCTGCAGAGGGCCGGGGGTCAGCGGGAGCAGAGGCCAGCGGGCTCCCACGCTGCTGCATGGCCATCCACGGCCGGCCACTGGCTGCCACGGGCACTGGTGCATCTCGCTGCACCATCTGCCGGCTCCAGCCACCGCTGTGCTCACCGAGTCCGACGTTTTACACGCTCTTTAGATTTACTGCTCTGCTTTAAATAACATTCAGGACCAGCCAAGACTGAGACTACGCACTGCTGTTGCACTGGGGAGCAGTCAGCAGCAGATACACATTTGCAGCCTTTTCTGGCTGTTCAGAACACTGCGGGTGAGTCACCAGGAGAATTCCCCCGATTCCAGCACAGTTCAAGCTCAGGGAACGGGATGTGGAAGGGAAGAAGAGCTTTCCAGATCTGATTCTCCGCTGACAATTTGCTTTTGACAGTGGTTGAAGTCATCTTTGGAACAAAATCAGGATTCTAAGGACAGTGAACTTTGTCTTTCAGTAAAGCTGTATGTGTTCCGGGCGGAGAGTTTTCTTCAGGTTTTCCCACCTGTGAGAAATATTGACAGTGGTTTTGTAGCATCACTGCGCCGCCATATCCAAGGGGGCAGGTGAAACAATGCCCAAATTGGAAGTTGCAGAAGGAAAGCAAAAGGACCCTGCTTGTGTCCAGCCCTTCCCAGCTCACAGAGCACTCTGTCAAAACCAGACTGACCCTCCTCTTCCCACGGATGGGGAAACTGAGGCACAGAGCAGTGACATGACATCAGTCACCAACGCCAGGCTCCAGACTCTCATTCTGGCTCGTTATTCACCAGGCCACAATCACTCTCTGTTAAACCAGATGTGACCCTGCTTCACATTCGCATCCTCTCTCTGCTTTGCTTTCACTTCCTTTCAAGGCAGCGAAGAGCCAGGACGCCACTCGCCACCTCTTGGTTTATGAGCTGCACCTTTTTTTTCTTTTTTCCTTTAAGGCAAACATTAAATTTTAAAGTCTTAGAAAAAAAAAAACCCTCCTCCACGCTTCCTGGCACAAGAGCAGAAGCTGCCGGAACGTAAAGAGAGAGGAATGAGAGCGTGGTACGTTGATGCCTCAAAGCGACGAGGCCCGGCTGCGGCGAGCGCAGGCTCCGGGGGGGCGACCGGGAGCCCCGAGCCCGAGCGGGCAGCGCGGGCAGGGCTGCCTGCAAGGAGGCTGCCTTGGTCTGCCTGCAAGTGTTTTACAGCCCCGCCAGGACAAAGGCGGCTGTCGCTGCTGTTGACTCACACGATAAGATCATTGTTGGGGCATTATTTTTTTTCTGCATCTGTGTGTCACTTAGAAATATTTATTTTTTTTCTAGAAAATCTGTTGTCCTCCTCTCCACCCCCAATGTGAAAAGGGAATCTGTGCTCAAAGCCGCAGCTGAGGTTGCAGATAGACCTTCCCTTCCTGATCCTTATCTCACCAGGATGTAGGAGGATCCTTGGGGAATAGCTGGAAGCTTTTCGCTGGAGCCATCCAAGAAGCGAGCAAGCTGACTACAGCCTTTAAATGGCAAATCCATCAAGTGCTCGGGGACCAGGATCCGAAACACTGTTTAACCCCATCGATCTATGACATCCCCGGGCTCTGCCGCATGGGAGCCGCCCCGGCGCTGAGCCCAACCTGCCCCAGGCACGGGCTCCTCCTTGAGCCACCTTCTCCGCAGAGCTCTGCGGGCACCGCCGCGTCAGCTAAAGAACATGATCTAAAAATACACCTTCGAATCCTAATCTAAACCAAAGCCTTAAATTGCTGGCTCACAAACTTATTGCAGCTGCAACCCGCTCACAGATGGGTAGTTTTGTGTGGCAGCAAATCCACAACTGAGTTTCTCTTGGGCAGGAGAGCCGGCTGGGTGCCACACAGCGGGACTGGGAGTAAAAGGCAGTGGAGAACAAAAAGGGGTCTGGTCCTTTCCTCCACCTCAGGCTGGGTGACACCAGCTCTTCTGGACACAGCTCTGAGCTACTGCCGGCAGCTCTCGACAGCACCGCAGCAGGAGGGAAGGACAGAGCCGCCCCGGGTGACCGGAGAGGGCTGTGGATCGATGGGTGCTGAAGCTCCCGGTGACAGCCACGAACCCAGGGGCTGACAAAGACCGCATCATCCACCTCAGCATCATCCTCCCACTTGTCCAGAGCAGACTGCTGAGATGCCCGACAGACTCTCTGCTTTTGCTGCATGGCTGATGCCCACCTGATACCATGGAGGAATGGAAAAATGAATCCTGGACCCCCGGGCAGCTGAGCTTGATCCTTCTTCCTCATAGTCCCTCTGGCTGCCAGCTTTCTCAGCCTGCACAAGGCGGCCTGCTTCGAATCACAACTGGGTTTATGAAAAAAATATTACTGTATGTGGCAGCAAAGGCATCCAAATACTCCAACCACACCAACGCAACTATAGGATTATAGAAGGATTATATATTATGGCAGCGCATACTTATACGTACACACACGTGCGCACACAGCGAGCACGGCCATCAGCAGCGATAACCGGAGGACTGTTAGCACCGATGTACAGAGCTCTGCTGTCTGAGCTCAGCCGTGTGTTTCCCTAAGCCGCTCGGCGGGAGCACAATGCACGCTTACAGGGGAGCAATTTAGTAGAGAAGTAAAAGAGGGAGCCCTTCGGTCGGGATCTGGGGTTGGATGCCTGTAAGCAAGCAGTGAGAAGGGGAGGGCAGAGCTGGTTTCAACGCCAAAACACTCCCTGATCCCACGCACCGGCCCCACTTGGCTCCTCTGCGCAGGGAGTGTTTAATCACTTTGCAAGCCATAAAAACCTCCAGCCCAGTGTTTCGTGATGCTGGTGCTGAAGGAGGGTGGTGGGAGAGGAGCCCAGTGCCCACGGGAGGAGGATGCAGGACCACAAGGAGGGATGCAGCACCTGCAGCTCCCCGGGGCATCCCTGGGCTGGGGGCGAAGCTGCGCTCGTGCAGGGCAGAGAGAGCAGAAGGGCTCAGGCTCGTCCTCCGTTGGTGACAGAGGAGTCGCAGCAGCCCAGCAACCCAGTTCTTTCATATTTAGGACAGGAAACAGATGCTGCCTGGCGGAGGAAACATCTGAAGAAAATAAGTGCACCTTGTGCCTCCGCTGGCAGGAACCCGGTGGGAACGGGGGGGTGCTGGGTGGAAATGCCCCGATTCGGCCCCAGTCAGGGCAGGTGCAGCTCAACTGGGTTCGATGGCATCACCCTCGGCTGCATCAGCGGGGATGGGGGCCCAAAGGGCTTTAATTCTTCGGGTCTTTTATTTCTTGGGGAGCTGGGGCAGCAAAAGCACAGGGTAGTTACGTACCTGTTGGGAAGGCGGTGGTCCGCTCGTCTCAAGTAAGGGCTGCAGCAGCCTCTTGTGCGATCCGGCCTGAGGGTCATGAAATGAGCTGATGACGCCCTTCTCGCTCCACCTACAGCCCCGGAAAGGTGGGCTCGGTGTACCGTGCAGTCTGGGGACAAAGCAAGACCCCTTCCCTCTGCTCAGCGGCAGGTTTCCAGTCCCAGGTCACACACCTACGCGGGCACATGGGCACAGGTTTGCTGAACTCATCTCCAGTCCACAGCTGCTAAAAAGGAGAGACAAGAAGAAACCCAAGAGCCTGTGCCCTGGTAGGACCAGCAGTGTTGCGGGTATCTTTTAGGCAGAGGCAGTGTCCCCATGGGAAAGCACCTGCCTTCTAAGAAAAAGCTATGGGATGATCTAATGCTATTAAATTTTATGGGCTGGTGCAAACAAAACCTTGCGCAAAGGCTGCTCGTTTTCCTTCCGTTCCAAAGCGCCTTTCCACAGGATTGAGCCATGTCAAAGCATTTTCGGACCGTGAAGCACTCTCCTGCCAGCAGCTGGCCTCGGAGCCCCCCCGCCCCCAGGCCTGGGTCCTCTTGACCGCATTTTGCTGTGCTGCTCTTTGCGCAACCAGAAGTCTGGCAGCCAGGGTCCAACTTCTTGTTACATCCTACAGTACCTCAGCGAACGTAGAGACGTTTCTTCTGGGGCAACGTGCCAGAGCGTTGCTTTGTCGCGCCACCCATTTGAGAAACGCTTCCCTTAAAACAGAGCTGGAAAAGACAAAGCAAATACTCAGAAAGGAAGAGCCGTTCACGAAGCCGGGGCAAAAGCAGTGCCCAAGGCCAACCTCAGCCCTGCCGTGGACCCGCTGGGGTCAGCCGCGCTGGGGGGCTGCCTGGCACAGCCCTGCCGGCCGGCCCGGCCCCTGCACGGGGGCTCCTGCCCCAGCGCCCCCCGGCTGCGGGAGGTTTGGGCCGGCCCGAGGGCGAGGGCCGGGGATGGGGAAAAACGACCCCCGGGAGGATGAGGGAGACCCCGCTGCTTGCGAGGGCGCGGAGCCGCGGGGAACCGCTGCCACCTCCCGGCAGCGCCCGGCGGGGCGCAGCGATGCTCTTTGAGGAACCCACGACAAGTTGTTGGCGTTTAGACAATTGTTCTCTCCCCCGATGAGCCCTCCCCACCCGGGAAGGGGAATCAGGAAAAATAAGGAAACCCGAAGGTTGAAATGTAAACAGATTTAATAGAGTAAGACTCAATAATTAACATTAATAACACTAAAGAACCAATAGTGATCCCGATACCAATATAAAATATACAAGGATTATACTCAGCCTGTTCTGTCCGTAGGAAGCCGTGCACTCCCAGCTGGGGACAGCAAATGTGGGACACTGCGAGCGCTACGGCTTCGGGAGGAAGGGAAGGGCTCAGCGATCCGGCACCGGGGTGAGAAGTTCTCTGGATAGCCAACATCAAGGGAGAGCAAGCACTTGGCAGCAAACTTTCTAATTGATACGGAATGTGATGTTCATGGTATGAAATAACCCTGTTGGCCGGCTGGGGTCAAGTGCCCGGGTCTCGCTCCTCCTCATCCCTGCACCTGGTGAGCTCGAAAACACTGAAACCTTGACACACACCCACCATAGCTGGCTATAAAGTAAATGTGTTCATAAATTCAGACACCAGTCTTCTAAAAGTGCCGTTTTCCCAAGCATTAGAAGAGACCTTACTAAAAAGTAAAATTACTGCAAGAGAATTAGCCGATGCACAGCTCTACGGCACTGCAGCTAGATTGCTCCGTCTCGGAGCTTCTTTAAAGCCTGCTCAGTCTATATGAGATGTGGCGTAGGTGTAGCATCAGAGAAAACAGGGCCAAGGGACCTTGAGTGATCTAGTGCGTTCCCCTGCCACAAAGAAAGGGTGGGGACGGCAAACGTGAAGACATTCAGCTGGATTTTGGGTGAGGAACAGGAGGGAGAAACATTTTCTTTTGAGTCTGTTAGACAAGCTGCTCCCCAAAGGTGCCGCAGCAGGCACAGGGCAGCAGAGGAGGGAGGGCCCTGTTAAAGCCCCTCTAATGCAGTACCCGTCTCTGTTGGGGGCATCTGGCTGCAGCCACCGGAGCAGATGCCAGGAGAAGGAAGCTGGCAGCTGAGGTCACGCGAGGAGATGCACAGCGAGCGCAGGAAGTGGGGACTGCTCTTACCCAGGCATGGCCGGCAGCCAGGAGGACACAGACATTTCCCACGTCTGCTTAAAGCTGCAGAGTGCCGGCTGCCCACTCCTTCCCAGGTACTTCCCAGAGAAGTAACTTGTTCAGCTTGCAAAAGCCCAGTGTACCTCCCAGCTGTGACCTTCACATGCCTCTCCTGGGATTTATCTCCTGCGCCCACAGACATCCTTCTGTCAGATTTCATTAGAAAACCAGCACAGCCAAGTTCAGTTGGAGACTGGGACTGTCTATAGACAGCTCACCATTTTCCCAGCAGTAATTCTACCAAAACAACCTCCAGTCAGGGGGCAAGGAGTGCTTACCTTGATTTCAAGGAAGTGGAATTTGTCCAACTCTTTTGACAGCAGAGAATAAAGAAGTCTCATTTATTTCTGGCTCTGTCTCCTCCCATGGCTGATTTCACTTCCCCATCCTCAGTTTTGCCAGAAAGTTGGGTGGAAGAGGCGGAGGACTCAGTGTCTGGGAAACAGAATACTACTCATGTTTGCTTAAGGCTTTGTTACCCTCATATGGCACCATCCAGCTAATCGTTTACTTGCTATTTGCTCATTCCTGGAGAACGTGCATTTCTCTTTGCCCAAAAGCCAGCTTACCCTGTGACCCGCAGGTTGACACGAGGTCACAGGTTTGCATCTCTTCTCAGTTTCTTCTGAAACGGGAGCAGCTCTTTCGCTGCAGACCCACGTCCAGGAGCAAGGCACCACGTGCTGCCGGGCTCACCCACAGCAAACAGATCACAGCTTTCCCCACCCTCTTCCCGCTACATCCCATCACTTCCCACACCTTTCCTCGCTTTCTCCATCTTCCATAAACAAAGCACAGGAAAGCACGCCACTCCGAACGTGACTTGGTTGGTTGTCGTACTGATTTCTAGCAGAAATGAGGGCTCTCACTGAAAACATCAACAGCATTACAGGTGTTCTTGTCAGGCTAAGAAAGGTCGAAGTAAAGAGCATTTTTCGGCCACTGCAGGGCCTTAACTGAAGTGGTATACCCTGAATTAAATCCAGTATTGGAATTTAGCAAAACACCCTTCTAACGTCCCCTCAACTGCCTCATTTCCTATAGTGACTGCAAAGTGATTATCTAGATTGATAAGCGGCAGCTTTGCACAGTCAACTCTGGTTACAGTTCTACTTCTAAAACTGCAGCTTGAAAGAGGAAGCAGTTAAAGTATTTGTTTATAGGTTGCTGGTAAGCAGGCTTGGGGAAGCTTTTCCATTTTTTTTTATTCAAAATAGCTTTCCAAAGTATTTTACTGATACCAGGCTGCCGAAGGAATGCCGTGAGCTTCAGGAGGTGTGTCCAGAGTAGGGAATGTTTCCTGGATGCTAAGGTATCTGCAGCTCCGTGGAAAGGCAACAGCTGATTTGCTGCCCGAGTGCCAAGGACGTGAAATACTGGAAGAGGTTTGCACTCCGGAGAGGCACTGGAACAACTGAGCACCGGACACCAAGGGCAAATCCCACACGAGGTCATCGATGCCCATGCTTCCTTCTGCAGCTCAAGCCAGGGTAGGACCATCTCCAGCAACTCGCCATGCCAAACGACAGCCTGGTGCTGAGCAGCCTGGATGGGATTTACATCGGTGTCGAGTGCTTGGTTGCTTTGTTTGCCACTTTGGGTAATATCCTGGTCATCTGGGTGGTAAAGCTGAACTTGACCTTTCAGAACACGACTCTGTACTTCATCGTTTCCCTGGCGCTGGCTGATATCGCAGTGGGGATCCTCGTCATGCCCCTGGCCATCGTGGTGAGTCTGGGCATCAGCGTCCACTTCTACACCTGCCTATTTATGTGCTGCCTGATGGTGGTTTTCACAAACGCATCCATCCTCTCCCTCCTGGCCATCGCGATGGACCGGTACCTGCGAGTGAAGCTGCCAACCAGGTGAGCACTGGACCACCATGGGCCCCTCCGCTCGCCCCTCTCCTGCCACCTTTCCCATGCCCAGCCTCTGCCCCACGGGTGCCACCCCGTCTCTTCTCCTTAACTTGGCTCTTTTCTAATAAATATTTTACTCTAAATATAGGCTCCTGCATGGAAAAAATACCTGTACCTAAAAGCCCACCCAAGATGAGCTTTCTCGAGCAGGAGCTGCTCCCTGCAGTTAACAATGCAGCACGGACAGAGCCGGGGGCACTCGTGCGGGGCCGATAGCTCGGTGTCATTGCTGATCAGAATTTGGCCACAGGAGTCGTCTGTGGTCAAAGAGCTGACTTCTTCAGATGTTTTGTTAATTGCGCAGGATGCTGAGAGTACTATAGATTTCTTTAGGTTTCTGAGGCTAGTCTTTTAAATAGAATTCCTTTTAGTGTTTGCTGGAAATACAAAAGAAGTAACAGACTTCTTAGGGGCTAACTTAAGAAGTCATTCACTTTTTATATTTGAATGGAAAAGTACATAAGCTAGAAATCCAAAGCATAACCTCAAGCATGAAAGAAGTCATATTTTTTATGGGGAAAGGACCTATAAAATTGAAGAGTGAAAGAACAGTTTGGTCCTACGAATGGCATAAACCAAATGTAAAAGTAAGGTACACCCAAGGAAGCTGAGAAATAAAATAGGACTGCTAATAGTGGAAAAGCAGTATCTAGGCAAGAGGAGCACCGAGATCATAATGAAACAAGAAATGAAAGAGCTGAAAACATCCAATTATAAAGAGGAGAAATTAAGCATATTTCTTTGTATGGGTGCTGCAAAGTAACTGTTATAAATGAAGAATTAGGGCATGTCTTAAAATAAGATTTTGTCCGTCCCCCCCAAAAAAAAGGTAATGCACCATTTTGTGACAATGAACGTGTAGTATTTGAAGATGCGAGTTCTTGAAACCATCCTTAACTATTTTAAAAATTTCTGTTTGACACAACCTGGGCTTTCTTCCTCCACAGATACAGAATAATCACTACAGGGAGAAGAGTTTGGTGGGTGCTGGGTTTGTGCTGGTCTGTGTCCCTGCTGGTAGGATTAGTCCCCATGTTTGGATGGAACAAGACAGAACCAAGAAACTCTGACTTTCTCAAATGCCGATTTACCTCTGTGATGAGGATGGATTACATGGTTTATTTTGGCTTCTTCATATGGACCCTTGTCCCTCTGCTCATCATGTGTGCTCTGTACATTGAAATCTTTTACATCATCCGGACAAAGCTAAGCCAAGGTACAACCAACGTGAGAGTGGCAGGAGCTTTCTATGGACAGGAGTTCAAGACAGCCAAATCTCTAGCACTTGTTCTCTTCCTGTTTGCAATATCCTGGTTGCCTCTGTGCATTATAAATTGCATTTCCTATTTTTACCCTGAGTTGCAGATCCCAAAGTCCTTGATGTACTTGGGAATCCTATTATCCCATGCCAATTCTGCCATGAACCCCATTGTCTATGCTTGCAAGATAAAGAAGTTCAAAAACACATACCTTTTAATTTTAAGGACCTATATCCTGTGCAAACAACCAGACCCATTCTTACAGAGCAAACAACAGACCAACAGTCATAAATAAAGAACGAATGTTGACCTGCTGGTATACACCAGACCATTAATAAACCACTTGGCTTTGTTAAGAAACGCATGGGAAAATGTGTGTTCTGTTTTATCTACTCCTGCTCTTGCACAAACTGGTTTATGATAAGGGCAAGCTCCTCTTACTCAATCTGATGCACATTTGACATTACGCTCAAAAGGATCATTTATGATCTTCTGCATTATTGTACTCCAGAGAATTCTGCTTGGTGGTTGCTGTACCAAGCCCAGATCTTCCAGGCAAGTGTCTTCATTTAACAAAACCTTCCAGTTTTTATTTATTGGCTTGAGCGTTATTTGGTAGACCAGCAACTCAAAGCACTGTTAACAAGGCAGACTTTTTGCTCTAGTTCCCCAGCTCGGATCCACGGACAGCTGGTAAAAACCAGTGCCTGTTCATTTCTAGTTTTAACTCAAGACTGAGAAGTCTTTTTGTTATAATTTGGGTTTCTCTTTTTGCCCAGTTATGGGCCCTTTGCTTACACACAGCCAGACTTGCCCTGACTTTTTTTTTTGTCCAGTAGCACCTGTCCAATAAAAATATAGCATCTCCTGCGACACCTCCACCTGCAGATGACCTGCACTGTGAAATTACTCACCTGCTGCTGATGGTGCCGCTGCTGATGGTGCCACTGCTGACCATCTCAGCTGAAAGGCCAGAAGCTGCGCTGACTCTGATGACTCTCCTCTTCTTTGGGCGAGACTTTCATTGCTTTTAAATCAAGACAATGCTCACCCAGAAGCCTGCAAAATTGACCTCAGACATAGAGCACCAGGCAAGAGCCGAACACACTGAAACTATTCACTAACGAGACATGCTGGGGACTGTCAAAAAATAAAAAATAAACTAATGACACATTCAAGTTCTTTCCTCCTTCCCCAGCTCCTTAACCAAGGATAGAATCGACTATTGCTAAACCATCAAGGATGCATTTTCCTAATTTTTTTACTAAAAAACATCCATTTTGGGGATTCTTCCTGCACAGCATATTCCCATGCTTAATTCTCCCTACAATCACAAACTGTTTTCCTAACACGATTTAAATGTAATTTGGTGCAAGTCTCCTCCGTAAAAACTGAAAAACAGTTGCTCTTTTTCTGGCAACCTCTTACAGATCTGAAGACTACTCTAAAGGTGTACGTAAATGTGTCTATATATGTCTTTGTATGAAATAATTTCAAAATACAGAAGAGATACCTAAGACAAATCTTGTCCAGTGGTTGTTTTTTTTTTTTCCATAAGTATTGGTTGGGTCCACTGAGAAATAGGATGTGTTCTTTGTTGTTGAAAATACAACAGTTTGCAATCCAGGCCTGTCCTCACTGACCATTCTTACACCCTTTGTCTTCTCTGTCAATTTAGACTATAAATTTCAGTCTGGTCAACTTGTGCTGCAGTCAGTGTTGTCACATTGTCATTAATAATAATAAATATTAGATAGATTTTATATTAATTCAGCGTGCTCTTTTCCTGTGACAGTCAAAAAAGCAGCCTGCGTGAAATCTCCACACTGTTTTAGTCGGTGTCCTAGGACGGCACAGAAATTGCAGTGAATATTACACTGTGGTTCGCACAGCCTGGTTTTAGGGAACATGGGTCAAGCTGAAAATAGGTCATTAGATGCCAGGCTCTTTTTCCTCCATCTTTAAATAATAAAAGCGGTCTAGAAAAAGCAGAAAAGGGAATGCATCATTCTGTTCTTTATCTCAGAAAGTGTTGGCGTCTGCTCCTTTAGCTGAGATCAGACATCTCAATTTATTATCTGATGTAACCCTTGTCACAGGCCAAAGCTCTGCCCTATTACACAGCTCAACTCTATTAATAAACAGGCCAGCAAAGGAAGTCACTGCGTAAGTACATCAGAATTTTGCTACGTGGTCTCTCATTATCGGTTGATAGAACTGATTGCTTTCAGCAGAAAACCAGGTCCCACCTAAAGAGCAGAAATTTATTCATGAGGATGACGCACAGCAAACTTTGCCTATGTATTTTTGAGCAAGTGAGAAAAGAGGGAGCAATACCGCACCAAATTCCTAGCAGGCTGCTTGACAGAGAAAGAGAACACAAACCGAGAGGAGCGAGAGCTGGGGAAGCTGTCCTGCCTTCTGAAAGCAAGCTGGGAAGGAGAGCAGTCTCAGCAAGCTGACTGACCCTGCTCAGCCCCCGGCAACAGCTCACCTTTTTGGGATGAAGCAAGACGCTCGGCACAGCTGGACCCAGCCTCTCTCCGTAAGGCAACCGGAGGCGCAGCTGCCCGGCTGTGGGACAGGGTTCATCAGCTGCCTTCTGCCAGTGGTGGTGCTGGCTGGAAAACGTTCATGTGGCTCTAGGTCCCCGGTTCCCACTTCCAGCACTTCCTCTGGAAATAGTTGTGGTGTTCAGCCCCAGACAGGGCTCAAACAGGCCAAATAATGTTTAAACTAGATGTGAAGATGGGTGAAGGCACATACCAGCAGTCCACATGTATACAAATATCACTCAGGGACAGCACAGGATTTAGCTCTCCTGGGAGAGCTGACTCATTGCTGGCTGCAGGAAATGCAGCCTGACAGTCACGTCAACATCATCACCATAGCTCTAATAATCCAGCCTTTTAACATTGCAACCAGATGTCATTTCCAAAATGTCAGGGAATATCATAGGCCGCTACTGTCCATGCATCCTTCAAAGCACCATTTAACCTGTGAGCGGTTCCCAGCCACCCTCCCAGGGTTGGACAATTTGTACTGGACTTTTCCATACCCATGCATTTTGCCTTGCAAATTTCTGCTGTGAAAGTTTGTCTTTAGGGAGACCACAAGTACAAACACCTCTAGCAGAAACCTACTGAAATAGTAAAAATGGGAAAGCCAGAATAGCAGAACAGCAGACACACAACACCTCCTCTATTCTGATTAGCAGATGCAGTTGTCCCAAATTCCTCTAGCTGTCTATAAAACAAAGAGTCAGCTGATGGCTACCATTAAAAGCTGTGTATGATGATACAGAGCTCTTGGCATGGGAAAGGGGGAGACAGACAGACGCTCTGGGATGAGCCTGGGACTCGTTAGCAGCCATGCAACAGAGGTTCTCTGTCACCTTCCATCTCCAAGGGCTGTATCACACTCAGCTCTGCAGATACGGACACAAAATTGCTGTGCTCTGGTTAGCAACATTTCCAAAGTACATTACGTGGTTGTGCCAAGTCTCACTACAATGCATGGCAAGAAAACATCTACATGAAAAAACCAACATCCTAGCTGGTCTCGGGGTGGGAGACTTGTGGTGAGTCACCTTTTCTTGCACTTCTAACCCAGAATCTAACAGTATCTAACACAGGAAGGTAGCATTCCTGTTGAGGCGCTGAACTAACGTTTGCACGAGCAAGGTAAATTTTCAGACATTCTTATTTCTCAGTTGCTGTCAGGCAGCAGACGAACATTGTTATTAATTTTAAGCAAAAAAATAATGTGAACCAGCTACAATCATCCCTCATGAACCTCTCAGCAGCTGCACATTTTGAGGAGTAATATGGTGTTTTCTCTACTAAATAGCACCTGAAGAAACGGCCATGACTGAGATGTGAGCAGATACAGCAAAACAAAGACCACAAGTTCTACTCCTGACCCTGTAAAATGGTCAGCAGCCTTACCCACAATGCCTCTGAAGCCAGATTTCAGAACATAATGGTGTTTGAGCACCTGCTTTTCAGTGGTCCCCCGGACTTCCACCAGCTTCTGCAGTCAGGAAAGCAGGACAACTCAACGGAGCTGGCAGAGGTGGAGCCACTGCTCTGCTAACTGCTTGTTGGAAAGACACCAAAGGCACCACGACTAAGCTGAGCTGAATCCAGCACCCATCCATGGCTTCGTGCTGCCATCAGGCGGCACATCCAGCCTCAGTCGGTTCGAAGCCTCTCAGATGTCAGATTTGTGTCTTCAGCTGCAATGCACAGGAGGCTGTAGGACCCGCGGCACTTGTCCTGCCTAAGAGATTCCTCTAGAGAGGTGCTTACAATAGCACACATGCAATCATCTGCATTTTCAGAAATAAGAAATATCTGCCAGAACCTGACACTCTCTGGTGACCAGAAACAAGGTGGCTTCTGAAGCCCAGGGGGCTGAGGTGGCAGGAAACTTTGCTCTGATTCAGCCTTGCAGGAGAAGCGTTGTAGGACAGATGGAGATCACTGTACTTCCTCAGACAACAACCCTCCCATCCACAGGCACAGGAACATGCAAAGACGCTTCTCTGTGGCTGTTAAGACTGAGTCACTAGCGGTAACTTTTCCCCAGTTTATAAAAAGGGGATGATTTTTAACTTTCTACAATGTACTTGGAACACACACAAATGAACATTTCCACAAATTTTGATGGTCACACTGTGATTGTGCATTTCTTTTATGTGGCCCAATCAGGAAGCAGACATTTACATACAAACATTTCATTATCATAACTTCAATAAGCAGAAAATAACTAACCAGAGCACTTGGCAATCAAAAAAAACAAGAAAAATGCTATAGTCAGTGACAGAAAAGGGAAACAGAAGGGCACAGACATGAATAGACGCAAAACGACATTTCCATTTTTCAGTTCTCTCTGGTAGTTCAAAGCAATAGCAAACACACAAATGGAAACTTTACAAGTGCATTGTAAGGACTCACTAAGATTTCTACAGATGAGGAAGTACGGTACAAAAAGCAATTTTCCACAACTGTTGACAAGCAGTTTGGAATAGGAGACATTAGTTTCCCCTTATAACTACAAAGTGAGCTGATGTTACATACGGCAGTGCTGGCATTTCTCAGAGCACTACAGGCCTCGATATAAAGTTCTGGTACCATTTGATGTGCAGAAAGTGTAAGCGTCTTCATTTCACTAGAAACTTCATCATCACACAGCCGTCGGTGTCTGACTCCGCTGGAAGACCACAGTGGTGTAGGCAACCTCATTCTGGGGATGTGAAAGAAGCCACAAACATTAGAGAGTGTAAGCATCACATCTCAGCATGAATTTCCTGCGTTTAATTTGTCCTCAGCACTACACGTCATAAGCAGTCACAGTCTGTCCCTGCACATAAGAAGTCTAGTGAACGCTGTGCTGGATCAGACCAGCTGTTAGCCTAGCTCAGGATCCTGGGTCGACTCTCTATTAAGGGCTTCCAAAGAATCAGTATCTTGACTGCAGAAATGCTTGCCCTTTAAAAACATTTTCCCCTAACCTGCCTAATTAGTCATTTAGTTTCACCCCAGAACCCTTGAAATATGTAGGGAGTATGGCATTTGAGCCCGCTGATAAAAGAGAAGGAATATCTTTTCTCTTCCTGTCCAGGTACCTCCTCAGGTAACTCCCTGCAACTACAAACACAGGTTGAAGCCTTGGATGCACAAATGCAAGCATTATCCTTCGTCAAAAGGACTGTCAACTAACACTTGAGTTTTGCAAGAGTAAACCTCTTTTCTCCCCCCACCCCCAATTAATATTTACCATTCTATTAAGAATCTGAAGTCTCTGCATAAAGTAGTATAAATAATAGTTGTGACCTTTACCTGGATGTTCTTAGCAGATTCCTCAGTCGCTGTCTGGGAGGGAGCCTGCTCTTGTGTGTTTTGGTGGGATCTCTTATACCCTAGGAAGGAGAGGGATAACAGTCTCAGTTGTCTGCACCGTGTCGGGAGACAGCAGTGCGAGAGGCACAAGAGTCGGGTGACAGCGCAGCACCAGAGAGCGCATGGCTTAGACGTAGCTTGTAAACTCTGTCACAGACCTCCATGGCAAAGCGAGCAGTCTGGCAGCCCAAGTCCCTGCCCACCTGTTGGAAGTGGCTAGGATGAAAGCAACCCATCAATTTGGTGAACCTTCTGTGTGGCCAGTGTTAGGATGAAAAAAAAAAAACCCCACCAAAACAAACACAACCAACAAAACCCACCCCAACTCATCAGTGCTAAAGTTAATTCTTCCGTGAAAACAGCCTCTGGGATGATTCATGAGGAGTTACTGCCAGGAGTGACCTGTTTATCAATACAGTAATCATTCAAGGGAGACACAATTTGAGCCTCTTTTGAAGTAACTTCTGCAGAAGTTACTTTGAAATCCTAGTGCTGTAAGATGCAGCCCGAAGAGCATGGAAACTTGGCACCATCCGTGTTAAGATGTGCAGCACGATGTTAAACACTTCTCTGCCACCAGGTCTGGATCGTCATGCTACCATTACTCCCTCCACTCTGCCACTTACTTCTTCTGATGAGGCAGATGATTGCAAAAACCACAACAGTCGACAGGATGCCAGAGAGAAAGGCTAGCGATATGTAGAGTATTTCATGGCTGTTGATACACAGAACATAGTGTCAGAATCCCCAGTTTTAACAGAGGTGTTGAAGAATCAGTAGTGCTCAAATGCACCAAACTTTATGAAATGTAATACATTATTTATCCAAAGCCCCATGAGATTAAAAGGTGCGTACCTGCATTAAGCATCACTATGAATTAAATAGTGCACAGACTAGGAAATTCTAAGCAACCTTTTAAAAACCCAACACACAAAATGTATTACGTATAACTCCTCCTTTACAGGAGGGAGGAGTCTGCAGTCTCATGGAACTCTGCGTTCAAAGTCAGGAAATAAAGGTGGAGCATTTACTTATCAATCCAGCATTTGACTTCTGAAGCTTTGAAGTCAGCCGCAGTGGTATGTACAGTGGTATGTACGGTGGTGCGTACAGTGGTACGTACAGTGACAGTAGTGGAAATGGGTTCTGGTGTAACTAGAAATGAATAGAAAAAAGAAGTATCAAAACCTGGTTTGAAAACATGTTACTTTCTCCAGTAATATTACAAGCAACAAGAACTACATAGAGGCACGCGCCTATTCAAGTATTATTGCAAGTATAACATTTCTCTGTCAAAGGGCTGAAAGTGGAAACACCATATTCATATTATTCCTGTCCCACAGCAGCCTTCGGCAGTCATGCAGTTCTTCCCAAATGCATGCATCAGCTACGCTACCCCCACGGCAGCCCTTTTTGAGTCGGGACAGTATCAACTTCGTCAAGAATACTGCATCTGAGAAAATTCTTTAAAGAAGAAAATACCTGCATTTGCTTTTGAGGAACGACCTCCCATTCTCTCCAAACACTAACGAACAGTAAAGAGAAGCTAAAGGGATGGGAGAGGGAAGAAAAAAAGAGTTGTATTTATATACATATACATACACACTCGCTAGAACAAAACAAACGTCTTCTAACTCACAGACTTTATTTTTCATCCACTTTCAGACATCTTACGCAAACTGGCACAAAGCCACAGCAGCAAACCTGGCAATTACTCAGCACAAATCCTACTTCCCAACACCCTGTTGTTGTGCGCGCAGGCGCATGTTCACTACACTTTGATGAACACATTGCCTTCTTTCAAAGGGATGGAGTATATTCAATAATGAAAACAAAAGCACCCACAGGATTATTTTTGCAGAAGCTAGAACTGGGTGAACTTCATGAACGTTTTTGTAATTAGAAGCAGCTTTGACAAAATGCTCTTACAAGTTTTTCTTTCTCAAGTTACACTGACTTTTTTCCACTAAAGCAGGAACAGTAACTTCTGATTTGGGGGTGGAATCTTAGATGAGGAAATACCACTCTACTACAAAACTCCTACCCTGGTTATTTCTCACTAAATGGCTCGCAAACTGCAGGGTGAATAACATGAAGGTATTGCCGACAACATGAACGTTAACATCCTGTTCTCCGTTGCCGTCATCCTTTTCTGCTGCACGCCCATTGTTGCCCACGCTCCAGAAGAGTCAAACAGTTAAGACCTCCCAGTTTCCTATGCCAAGACTGCGTTGTGTTTGCAGTAATAAAAGTAATGCCACATAAGTGATACAGCTCCATCTTACCTCGCACCATAGAACTGCTGCCCGCCTGCTGGTAGACAACTCCTGAAGCGTTAGCACAGCAGCGTAACCACTTGCTTTGTGAAAAGAATCTCTGTCAAACTAGTTAAAGCTCAAGTGTCATTCAGACGTGGGGTTACACAAATGTGGAAGTTGAGCAACTTCACTTTTTTTTTTAATTAAAAAAAACAGGAAACTATGAAAGACACCTGTGTTCTCAGGAACTGTTGATCTAAAAAAAGTCAGCTTCAGCTTAAGTTAGCTTACTTTACTTCTTACCTCTAAACACCTTTTTTTTGTTGTTGTTGAATTGAAAACTGTAGCTATTTTACTAACTCCACTAAAAATAAGCATTTCCCTACTCTGGTACCAATCCGTATAAAAGAGGCATGCAAGCACAGCCTAGTCTGCTTACTTATTTACTAAATAAATCACTTCCCAACACAGAAAGGATGAGACTACACATAGGTAAGTGCTTTGCTTAGCTGGGACATTTGAGATATAACAACATCCTTCAGGGAAAAAGTTTCCTATAAAAAGAAAATGAAAAAGCTTATACTATTTATTATTGTAATACACACAAAACTATTTTTTTTTCTTTTTTGTGTAACAAGGAAAAAGAGCAACTTTTTTTTTTTTTCTCCTATGAAAATCCAGGAAAAAACCACCCTCTAGAATAAACTCATCCATTTTGCTGTTTTAAACTTAATGCTCGTGGGTTCAGTTGCAGCCAAGTTTTCTGGTAGCTTTTGCTAAGTTTCCTGCCAGCTACATCCCCTTTTCCACAGAACAGGAAGACACTTTCATCACTATTTGAAGCTTTGTTATGAAAGTGTTTTTTTTCAGTTCATAACGAGGACATTCATTCTGAGTACCTCCAAGGACTGAACTAGGTGAATGGGAGCACTGGCACTCATTTTGATTTTGGAACGTGTTTACAATTACAGTAGATATCTATAGGTCATTATCACACAGAATTCTAAACCAAAAACCAATCACTGTATTAGAACTAGAATTTTTCACTGTGAAGTTCTGTATCTTATCTCTGGAAGTGTTCATGATCAAACAAGGAACCAAAGAGAACCCCCGCTATAAACCAACTGCAGTGGTTTGTGTGTCCGATCTAGCTACTTCAAACACAAAAAAGAAATTATTGTTGCTACTGCCAGTGAAAGACAGCAGAGTCTTTTGTTTCTTTGTTTGTTTAATGATACTTTAGAATCATACAGTTTCCAACAGTAAGTAATGAGACATGCCAGTGGAATCAGATGTGGTTACACTGCTGCCTGTGCACTCTTCGATAATGCCTTCAGATCCAAAATACACTTTGCAACACTCTCCTTCTGCTGCAAAAGAAAGAAAACCATCTTTCAGAAGAAAGACTTTATGAAAGACATTTAAACAAGCAAAATATGCATTCTAATGCATTTTAGATACTCCCTTTTGAACCCATAAAAAGAGTTACACATTGAAAGGGATATAATTATAGCTCATGAAGTCAGATTCAAACCCAAACATTAAAGCATCTGCATGCAGGGCTAGGAATGTTTCCTTTTTTTGTTCTCAGCTTCATTCCTTAAAGGACAGACACCTAGAGACCATCTGCAGATCTTAAGTTGCCATCTTCTTACACAAGAGAATTGCACAAGTGAGTTCCCTGACCTGTTAGTTATACACCTCATGACAAGCTTAGCGCTATGCTGTAACAACAAACACCACATGCAATTCTAGCTTAAATCACCAGCAACACAAGCATCTGGTACCTAGTAACTGGGCTTGTTAGCTCTTACTCAGCAGTAGGAATGCATTGCAGCCACGTTTGGAAGTCACTCAAAGATGACCTAGCATCTTCTGGCTTAAGCCAGAATCACTCAACAGCAAGTATTTGTACAGACAAACATGTAATGCAGATTAAAAAAGCAAGTACCTGTTGAGGTGTGATGCTCTGAATAACATTTTTCTCCACCCACTGAATCATGTGATCTTGTTCCTTCTGACGCTTTAAATTCTGCATAGCCACTTGGTAGTCCAGCCTTTTCTTTACTTCATTGTACACCATCAGTAATCTTTCCCGATAATTAGTTTCCAGCAACATTGCAATATTATTCTAGACACGGAAGATGAAATCAAAGGGTTAACGTTTGGCAAGAACACAGAACAGCAGCAGAACATGTTCTATAGCAAAAGTCACTGGATCAGGTAGTGGAACTGGCCCTGTCTGCAACACACAGATGGTAAACGGTTTGTTATTGTTAGCAATTTAGGAAGCACCCAGATTATGTAGCGGAGACTGCAGTGGAAGTGAACAGTAGAGCTGGAACTGCATACCCGCTTAGCGTCAAAGAGGTAATTGCGGCCTTCAACTCGCCATTGCTCCTTCTTCTCCTGTTCAATGGCAGTCTCAAGATCTTTAATAGCCTCATTTTTCACAGCTAAAGCTTTAGCAACTTTCTCCTGGAAGAAGAAACAAAAAATATGCTTCAGAATGTAAGAAAGACGCAAGGGAAACAAGTCATTTCTAATTAACATCTGAAATTCTGCATTAAGATTTGAGAAATGTCGGCATAAACTGCCTTATGATAGAGTTGAGGTTAAAGGACAGCAAGACAGAAGAATTAGGGCTCACAATCAATTGTACTTCAAAAAAAATCACTTGCGCTTGTATGAAGTGGTTTATTTTTCATGACTTATGTAACAATACCAACCTAAGATCTAAACCATATCTTACTTAAGCAACATTCTGAAGATATTAGAATCTGATTTTTATGACAGCCTGGACATAGTATTCTTTTAACTATTTAAGCAGATAACTTAGAATAGTTATTAACCACTACAAAATTAGACTATGGTTTTGTTACCTCATTAAGTTTGTCAGCAAAAGCTGCTACATCAGACCCATATTTTTTTACACCATAAATGATGACTGATAATATGCAGGCAGCTGCAACTGTCTCGTGGTTAATTACGTAGATTTCCTTAGAGAGAAAGTAAAGCAGGAGTCCAGTTCCCAACATATAAGGCCCTAAAGAAACAATAAAGCAGCATTACTTGTATAAAACATGAAGAGGCTCACTGAAGTCAAACACCTAAGAGGCAGCTAGTTTAAGCTGTACAAGAAGATCTGGAAGTGTTCTCTTTTACCATGACAAAAAGTAGAAACCCATTACCACCAAGGGGAAGAGCGCCGTGAGAACGCTTATCAGAAGCGGAAGCAACTTGCACCTTACATGGGACCAGCTGCTTCTGCTCATTCAGAAACAGGCAAAAAAAAATAATCTCTGTTTAAAGGTTTTGAAGGTCAGCAGGCAAAAAAATCTTCCTGCAAGATCAAGCTCATAACATTCTTTTGGCCTTTAAAGCTAGACACCTGTGCTTCAAATAGAGACAGGAACTGCTGCACTGGCTCATTCTTCACAACCCCCTTCTGCATAGGCAAAAAAAATTTTCTCAAGTATTTCACTTTTTCAGCAGCCAGAAGTGGTGGACAGAACTAACTAAGCATAACTAAACATGCATTTAGGAAAAAAAATAAAAGGACATATTAACCTGTAACTCCTGTTTTAGGATAGAGAAACTGGAAAAACTCCTCAGGGATCAAACCATAACGTACTTCTCCTCCTTTCTCTGGCAGAGGTGGCAAAGGAGCCAAACACTGCTGAGTTGCATGCAGTGTTCTTGTGCTGTGCAATACACTACAAACAGTAAGAAAGTTTTCATTAAGCCTACTTAAAAAAAAAAAAGCCACCCACCCTCAGACGAGACTCAAACACATTTCCAATTAAATAGGTAGGCATTCATTAGACACGCCTCCTTTGAGGAAATGGGCGGGACTAGATAACCTCCAGAGGTTCCTTCCGACCGTAACTATAAGTCCGCAACATTAATTAGAAACATAAAGACAAAACCCCAGAATAACGTTATTTAAAAACAACGGCTGGGAGGTTTCTGAGGCGCTGCCAAGC
>VYXH01007877.1:257956-270468 GCA_013397275.1 Burhinus bistriatus
GAGGTGGGCGCCCCCTCCCCACCCCCCAGGCGCCGTGGAGCTGTGGGAGCTGGACGAGAACGAAACCCTCATCGTCAACAAGTTCTGTAAATGCGAGCACGACGACATCGTGACGACGGTGGCCGTCCTGGCCAGCAGCACCCAGGCTGTCAGCGGCGGCAGGGACTTCTGGTGAGTGTCCCCAGCCCGGCTGCCGGGCGGCAGGGCCGGTGCCGGGCGCTGACTGCTCGCTCTTGTCCCGCAGCGTGAAGCTCTGGGATCTCCCACAGCAGACGGTGCTGCAGTCCTACAGAGGTGAGTGCCACGCCGGCCCCGTCGCCCGGCTCCTCCTGGCCCCTCGCCGGTCGCTGCAGGCTGAGCTCGGTCCTGCAGCATCGCTGGTTGTCTCCCGTCCGCCAAACCGCACTCGGGGCTGTGATCTAACGTTTGCCAGTCTGTGAGGTTTCCGGCACAGCCTTATTTCTTTGTCTCTTGTTCATGTATCCCCGCAAAATGAATGGTATAAGGCTTAGTTTGCCTTGCACCTCTACGCGTATTTTCGAGTATGTCTTCTGCACTGAAATCTTTCTTCCACCTGCATACGATCGTGTCATCTCCTAACCCGTATTTGGTTTGAATAATAGCTCATTGGAGATGCCGATCTCTGGAGATCTGGTATTGTGATCTCTAGCCATGACAGAGGTCATATTTTGTTTGCTCCTCTCCCCCACCAGCCCCTTTGTAACTGACTTTTGTCTGGAGAGGCTTCCTCAAGCTCATGCGCATCACAGGGACTTGACCACAGTGGCTCAGGTTGGATTTGGCAACTCATCAGTTGAGTACAAAGCAGTTGGCTGTCGCTGAGTAGAAGTTAACCCTGGATCTGGGCATAAACTATTTATTATACTGTTGTGCCTTCAGAGGTCCTTGAGAATATGCGAGAAAGTTGGATACAATCTTTGAGGCTCTTTATCTTTTTGTGCTTTTGGTAGCTCACTCCGGTTCAGTGACATGTGTGGCTTCCTGTCCTGGTAAGGACACTGTGTTCCTGTCCTGTGCTGAGGTAAAGCTTGCTTTCTGTCTAAATCTGCTAAATCTAAATGAGATTTAACTTTATTTATTTACAGTTAAGTGTACTTACTGGGAAACCACCTATTGTGTTACAAGCTGCATTACCTGGGTTATTTAAATGTTACAGTCTGATAAGCTGCCAGTCAGCTTACCAAGATGATTTCTACGAGTTTGTATTAAAAGGTGGGAGTTCCCAGCTCTGTCTTGGGGATGACTGAAAGACCAAACTTGCAGTTAATGGCAGCATCATTTTAACACAAAGGAAGAGGTGGTGTGGGTTTGAATGTGGGTCAGTAGCAGTTCCGCAGTGAATCTGAGTTTATGCCTATCTCCTGCCACAAAGAAATTGTAAAAACCTTCTCTTCACTTTGGATTTATAGGACAGCAGAACTTTACTCTGGGACACCAGATGCCCCAAACCAGCTACTCGAATTGGTATGTTTCTGTATGCAGTCACTGCTTGTGTATGAGGTTTTTGTTGGAAGACATAAATTATTTTATGCCTGAATTCACTCTGTCTAATCTCAAATCTAGTGATGCAACCATTTGGGCAGAAAAGCCTACTAAAACTTAAGGAAGTCTAATACTATTGCAGAAGTACAATAGGCTTTTAAATATTTGTCTTAGAGCAGTAGCAGCCCTAACAGATAGCGTAGGACTATCTTTGTACTGACTCTTTTCACACTCATCCCAATTTGTTTACTCCCAGTTTGCAGTGCCTGTAATCACCTCCCTACCTCAGTCATGTGGCATCCACAGAAAAGTGATATCTTTGCTTTGGGTAAGAAGCGATCTTACTATTTGACTTTCACCAGACAAATCAAGGTGACAATTTTGCTAATAACTTCATTCTCCCTTCCTCTCTTAAAGGTGATGAAAATGGAACAGTTGCACTAGTAGACACAAAGAATCCTGATTCTGCCCTCAGCTCCACTGTGCATGCCCGAAGTATCACGGGATTTGCATTTTCTACACATAGGTACAGTCTGATATATTTGCATAGAATGTGTGACCACGTGCACTTGAAAGCCTTATTTGTTTTTAGGGTAAAACCTATGAGAGTACTAGTTTTGGTTTCTTTATCAAGAAGATCGATAGTGAAGAACAGAGTAAACCAAACGACGTCTCACTTTGGACAAGTGTGTTAATATACATGAGAACACTTTTGCAGTATTCAGAATTATTGACCCACTTACTGTGGGGATTTTTCTAATTACAGTCACCTCTGCTTGAGGAAGGGTTACTTGCTTTCCCGTGCAAATAGGATATTCCCGCTTAATGTGCTGGCAACCTGCCAAATGATGATGAAAACTTTTTTTTTTTGAAGACTTGGTGTGTGTTAATTTACTGTACCTGGGTCAGGGTCACTCAGAAGTGTGCTTTTCACACGTTTATCTGTAAGAAGCTTTCTTGTATTTGATTGTTCTAACCATGGTCTCGTGTCTCTCCTCTAGTTCACCCTTACTGGCTTCAATCAGTGAAGATTGTTCAGTAGCTGTTCTTGACTCAGACCTCTCAGAGGTGTAAGTACTAGACAGACCATACTCACTACTGTAGCTGTTTGTTGTCTTTAACTTCTCATTAAGTTAATTATTTATCCATATGCTGAGCGGAAGATGAAAATACTCCTTAAATAGGGGAGCATCATCCCAACAAACTGGCAGTTAGGAACTGCACAAGCCCATAAACTCTCAGTGACAGTGCTTTATGGCTAATGGAGTGTTCGTGTTTTCCAGGTTCAGAAACCGTTCTCATCGAGACTTTGTAAAAGGCTTATCGTGGTCTCCTTCAGACAACGCCTTGCTCACCACAGTTGGATGGGATCATCAGGTTTTACATCACACTGTCCCCATACCAACTGGTGAAGCTTCTGGAGTCAACTGTGTAAAAGAATAGTTTTTTAAACTCATGGTCCAAATTCCTTCCTGGCATTACTTTGATTTCTGCTGAAGTCAAAGGTGTGTGTGAACTGGAGCGGGTATGGTCTGTTGTCTGCCTTGAAGCTTGTGACTAAGGCGGTTCCTGTAGTAATATTGAATTAGGCATAAGTTAGTTACCAGCCAAGCTTTACCCTCTCCTCAGGAGTTGACTTCACCTGTGATAAGACTTCAGTATTTCACTCAGAAAAAAATTGACTTCAGGCACAGAGGAGACTTGGAGAGACAGGGAATTAGGTATAATGGGAAGCGGAGGAGGGGGGGAATAATCAAAACTACTCGATTCCTCCCTCAGTTGTCCAGACCGTCCATGGAATTAAAACAGACATTTGGGGGGGAGGTTAAAAACACCACCTCTTGTTAGTTGGATGCAAGAGCCTCACACCTGAGCAAAGTTCTTTATTATGTAAATCAGTTCTTCTAACTGAATGGGAAGATGTGTTGGCATTTAAAGCCTAAAAGGGGTTCTGCTGTTGTCCTTAACATGTTGTGCACTTCTGCTCCCTTGATGGGTGTCGGAATACCAGTGCTTGGTGTGAGGAGCCTTGTATGCTGTATGATAAGGATTGCAGCTGTAGCCCTGTAATTAAACGCCTTCGTGATAGTGCATGACATATGCTGAAATACTGGAACCTGCAATGCTCAACATTGGCTTGCCACTGAGGCCAGTTCAAAGAGGCTATTACTGCAGCATGCTGAAGGCCAAGAGAAGTTAGCAGTTGCTGTGCTGTTTGACACCATGTTTCATCTCCTCTGTGCTGAAGACAACTTATTCAAAGATAAGACTTGTGAACAAAAGTTTATATAAGGGAAAAAACTGGACTAAGAACTTCAATTTTCATTTGCTTGCTCCTATGAACAGACTGCTTAGTGATAAGTGAGACTCCTTACGTACTTGTGATGAGTGACTCGTGTCGGAGACTGAGGGAACCGAGCATTCCCGTAATCCCCAAAACAGACTCCACATCATCCTTAGAGGTGGTTTTTGTAATATATACCACACACTTTTCAAACTAAACTGTTTCCCGGGAACATACTTAACTGAAAAAAAAATAAAATCATTGCTCTGCATGCATTACCACTGCTCTAGATGTGGCCGGGTCTGGCCTAATACTGCCTAGACAGAATAAAGCAGGTCCTGACTAATGAAACAAAAAATACCATTGAAATGAATGTTCTTCCTGTTTCTTTAGCATGACAGCAACACTAAAGTGTACACCACTTCCAGTGGGCTTATCCCTGCATAAACATAGGTTTTAGGTGATGCAAATTACACAGAGCCCACAATTAATTTTTAGCCAGACTAACCTTTCCCAGGCTCTGTACTTTTTTCATACTCTTTTTAAACCTCATTTGCTGCTTCTTTAGTTCCCATGTCATACAGGTGTTTGTTTACAGAGCAAACTTCCTGATCGAGAGCAGTGTATGACAAGGAGAAGGTAAATGATTATAAAAACTGACAAGTTTCCTCAAAAGTACCCCTTGAACAGCCAAAAACATTACTTGTTACAGACCTCTGATGGTGTACTGAAACCTGAAGCAGGTCTTGCGCTGCTTGTAAAAAATTTGTCTTGGAAAAAGTGGAAGACAGTTTTTAAATAAATCATAGTTTTCATTTGTAATTGGGTATAAGTTTCACCGGGCCACTTCTGTAGTGCTGAAGAGCCGGCTGAGATCATTCACACAGTTAAAGTGGTGATTTCAGTCCCTGAAATTAAAACCATTCTTAAATAAACGTGCACCGTATTACTGTTTAATGCTAGGGTACTCTGATTCCTCAGCACTAGTGCGAGGCAGGCTGTAAGTCCTGCTTGTTTTCAGGAAGCTGCTCTTTCCAAAACTTGAACTGGAGTTTCCATTGTGCAAAGCTAAAAAGAAAAGTTTCAAATGTCAAGTATTAAACCACGTTAAGTTCCTCACATTGCCACCCCATGAGCAAAACATAAGAGTCCGTGGCAAAAAGCATAATGGTGGAAGGTGACGCCTATATGGACAACAGGTTACTATTGATATATTAATCCCGTTTTTACAATTGCTTAAAGACTTTTAGTTTGGCAGCACCGAAAAAAAAAAAAAAATAAATGCTTCAGCATCTGGCAAATCTTTGGGTGAAACTTTATGTTCTGCCACAGGAGGGCAGCAGCTGCCAGCCTGACAAGTGGCAAGGCAGCTGCCCCCCCAAAACGTTTGCATGTTGCTTTTAAGAGTATATCTTACCATTTTTTACCGCTTACACTTGGGGTTGTTTTTTTTTTTCCCACCATCGTAAGAGAAGCACAGAAGAGCGACAGTTTATCTAGGAGTCACTCGTGTTGTGCTAGCTGGGCTCCTGCTTGTTCGTCCCATTGCTAGCAAGGCTATAGGTACTGAGTCGGCCAGCGCGCAGGCAGCGTGTCAGAAGCACTGGCAGTACCACGTCGGTGCTCCTTGACTTCATAGCTGGCTGCAAAGGAATTGGAGGATTCTCAGGGTCTTGTGGTATGCTCATGCTGTCTGGATTATTTCACGTGCCCTTCAAATTTGGGGACACTTCTATACATATATTGTGGCTAGAGGTAAAGCTTTGACATACACCTTGCGCACTTCCCTCATGGAGAACCTGGTTCTGTAGCCAGAGCTGGATTAAAGATGAGAATGCAAATAAATATAATTCTGAGCAGTAGAATAAGCCACTACGAAGACGAGCCTGGCTTTTACGTTGCTGCTGGCATTGTTCACACTGTGTTTTCAGTTTTAAGTACAAGATTCTAGTTAGGACTTGCAAATAAGTATGCAAGTTTCGTTACTAATGAAAAGCTCAAAACCAAGAACTATTTATAGAAGCAGCACAGGCTGAACTGCACAAGCTCCCTTGCCAGCCTGCCTAACCAGCTGGATGCGAGGGGTGTTTCTGGAGCGATGGGGCTGTTAGGGCTAGCTGCCCGTTCATTCTTTGGTCGGGCTTCTAAACAAAACACTTCAATTGCCACAGGGTTTCTATCAACGAGTAAGTAGAAATTGGACCAAGCCCTAGTTAAGCTGAAATTCAGAAATTCAGCCAGTTTGAGCTGTTTTCCTGTCCTTTTAATCTTAGATGCAAAGATCTTGATCTTAGAGTAGACGGACCACTTAAGCAATACTAAATAAAGTCAGACCACACATGTAATAAAACAATACATCCAGACATATTTAATGCGAGAAGGTTGGTGTTCAATGGCGCTCATAAATAGGAGACTTTGTTCAACACTTTACAAGTAAAGCTATCGGTTATACTACGTTAGCAGGTACTTTTGAGGAAGAGGCAGCTGCAGGGGCTAATTTAAGTCGTATGGAGACTTGAGAGACCGAACTGCATCAGGTGGGAGCGATCTCGCCAGGCTCTGAGATTGCTTTCAGCACTAGGACTGGGCAGTAAAGTAGGTTGCTTTGCTCCATTACTACCCCTCAGTTTCTTCCTCCTCTATTGCTAAATTTATATAGTGAAGCAGAGGTGGGAGAAGGAGCAGAAACAGGAATCGGAGTCGTTTACCTGTGCGCTGTCCTGACAGTTCCCTGACCAAGGAAGAGGGAGCTCTTCCCATCCCTGCAGCCCAGCGATCCTCCCTCTTCCTTAGGGATTTAACTCTCCGCCAGAGCTTTGGCTGCCCACAGCTCTGACAGTGGTTTCTTTGTAACACAAACAGATCCCAGTGGCCCCAGCATAAATGGCTAGTTGTTACCAAAATACTAGAATTTTGCTTAATGCCTTCGAAAGAAGCAGGGATAGCCCAAAGTGTTTAAAGAATAGAATGGTTCTGCTGCTTAAAAACATTCATGCTAGCCAGCTTTACAACTGTGAGCAGAGTCCTGCCTGATTTAGTTACAGCTTAGGCCGCTGTGCATGCCCAGAATGGGCGTTCTTTGAATGAATAATGGCTATTTTATAAAGCTGACTTACATTATCATGCTTCTAATATTTCATATAAACAAATACATGTCTGCTAGAAACAAGACACTCCACACTCTATAACACCATATTACAACTACATATGAATTGCATGTCTGGGTGAAATAGTAAATGTGAAATTCAAAGCAAGTGCCACCATGGGAGTTTCACATTTTGCTCTAAAAACTAAATAAACTTGTGTTGAGGATATGCTTGAATTTAGGAGGATTCTTGAGGGCACACCCCCCCCATTTCTGGGCAAAGTCAGTCTTGAAGGTTGAAGTCTCCCAACAAGCCTTTAACTTTAAAACTGCTTTTGAGAATTAATTTGCAGTTATAACTTATCATTTTGAAAAAAAAAAAAAAAGTATCAGGAAGAAAAATCAATTAGGTTGCAACAGTATCAGAGAGGCTTCTTCATTTTGTTTCAGGTTAAACTGGTGAAACTTCATCCAATACTAAAACATGACCCGGAAGGCACTCAAACAGTCTCATGGCTTTACTTCTGTAGATAAATAAGAACCTCAGGATGCTCCTCACATGGAGAAGCTTCCATGTTTTAAGCAGCAGGGGGACTAGTCTACATGATGCTGGCACACTTAAATACCCAGATAGTTTCTCCATAAACTTTTTTTAAAAACTAACACCCAGGTATTTAAACCGTGTTATTTCAATACTGGCTGGGGTGAGCGTGTCTGGAAATCTTCCAAGTCACTGTGACTTACTGGCATAAAAATGCCCTTTGAATTAGCTATTAGACCGATTATGGTATTTGCGTTTTCCTTTTATTCACAGCAAAGTAAAGTTCAGAATACTTTGAAGCTGCTGCCATATTTGAAACAGCTGTTAAATTATTAGGTAAAGTTGGAAATAACATGAAACGTAGAACGTCAAAGACATGACATTAATATCAAGATAACTCTTTTGAAAATTCCACCGTGAAGGAAAATTTATCACTGAATTTTGAGTTGAATTGTGGAGAAAAATCTGCTTCCATGCAGACATACACACATGTGTGCAATGCAGAATAAGCTGGAGCGGAACTAAGGGTATTGTATAGTATTGAAAATAGAAAGTGCTTTCCATAAAAGTAGACTAACGTCTCAAAGTGCTTTTAGTTTGTCAGTGATTAGAAAACATTCTCTACAAGTTTTTACACTTATCTTACAATGATTTTCAGCAAGTTTACCTATGAGGAAGATTATGTATATCTAATTTCAGGAAGCTGGCTACTCTAAACTTTGGTCAGCTATCGTGAGACTGCATTGCTCGCTCTGTAGTACAAAATACCCTCTTTCAGGCTGCTCGTATCTCCCACCCCACCACATCGCCATCAGCGGTGCTGGCAGGAGGCAGAGGCAGGCTTGCACGCATGCCCAGCACCCGGACAAGCGCTTGTGGAGCCAGCGGGAGGTGGGTCCCTTCGGTGTGTCACCGCAGGCATTCCACACGCCAGGAACATCGGATACTCTACAGTCACACCGAAATTCTCAGTCCCTCAAATCAGACAACCTAAAGCCAAGTCGCAGTGTAACAGTTTATACGGACTACGTGGCTTAGCTTTTAGAGGTGGGGTTTACAAGGGTATGAAGTGGCAAGAGACCCCTCGAGGAAAGCACCAGGTTGTGGTGAGTCGCTGACGCCCACCGGCTGACACAGGAAAAGAAGGATTGCTCAATATCTTAAGGCTCCAAAGTGCTTTACAGCCATCCATCCAGGCCTCGCAGCCTTCTTCCATGAGGAAGAATCGCCAACAGAAACATTTACAGTGACCAAAAGGAGCAGGAAAGCAAGGGCCCACGGTCCCAGAGCTCCCCCACAGTTGCTCCCCGGAGAAGGGGGCTCAGACCTTGGCGGCGGAGCTGCCCCCGGCTGGGCAGGACAGGCACGGAAAGCCAGGAGCTGTTTTTAAGGCATCGGCATAATTGATTTGCTCAAGGCTGTTGAAGGAGGTGGGGACAGAAGAGGTTAGGATCTAGACATCCGAAACTCTATTTCTATCCCGTTGGCCTCACATTCTTGTTTTAATTCCTCTACATTTAGCTATACGCTGGCTTGCTTCCATTATGCACATCTCCCACTTGGTTTCTCCCTACTCCTAAGCATGTTGCATTTAAACCAACTAAAACAAACAAACAAACCAAAAACCATCTCTCCAGTGGTGATGCTCTTTAAAGAGAACTAAGGATGCTTTTTGACTTTCTTAGAAGACCTATCAGGCTGCAATTTTGAAAATAATACAGGGGCAGAAATAGGAGAAGGAAAACCGTGTTTGCTCACGTAACAAGACAGAAGGCAGTCCTCTGCAGTAACTACTCTCCATGACAGTCTTTTGAGAAAAGTCCAAGTCCCAGGTTCACTCCCCACCTTCTCCATCAGTAGTTTCAAGCAGCGCATTTGCTGGCTGGGTTGGGACCATCCCTGGCGCCCATGGAGGAGGAGACAACCCACTCAGGCACCTTCTCACCCTTTCCCAGCCGGATGAAGGTGGCGGAGCAGACCTGCGGACAAGCCTATCGGTGGCCGCTCTGGTAGGCGTAGGAGATGGGCTGCCGTGCCCCGGGCCTGACCGTGAAGGTGTTGGTGGGTCCACCATACTGCAAGCTGCTGTGGGCAGGTCTGGAGGGAAAACAGAGGGAAAGTCACTGGAAGCCAAGGAAACTGTCTTGTTTTTATTAAAAAATCGCAGTTTGGGGGGGGGGGGGGGGGGGGGGTCCCCGTGGGCGNNNAAGAAGTCGGGCGTGGGGGGGGGGGGGGGGTGTGTCTCCTACTGGAGCAGGGCAACTTTCACATCACCTCGTGCCTCCATTCAGGAGCGCAGCAAGGAGAGGGCGATGAGCGCCAGGATTATGGCTGGGACTGGGGAGGAACCACAGAACAGCCGCAGCCCTGGGCCCAAGCGGTGGGACTTCTCTCGGACTCTGCGCTTGCTCTGGGGCCAGCCCAGGGCCCAGCCCTCCTCTCCTTCACATCAAGGGGACGCAGAGGACAGGGAAGGGGTCAGCTCAGGGGGACACATACCTGCTGGCTGCCGCCGCGCCGGCGGGTGAGAAATCCCCATTCTGCCCCTTGTACTTGGCATCAGCCCCGGCGCTGCCGTACGGCATGGCTTTCCCAGCAGCGTCGATGGATGTCCGCCTGCCCTGCGTGCTCGTGGGGCCATTCCTGTGGGCAGAGCCCAGGCGGCGGACCCCCTCCCCAGCCAGGGAACTGTATCCCCCAGGGGTGTAGGAGAGGGTGCCCGTGGTCCGGGCGGTTGTGGCTGCCCGGGGGTAGGAGCTGTCGGGCTCGGAGACGTACAGGCGCTTCTTGATCAGCGGGCGGGGGTTCGGGCAGCGGCCGAAGTAACCGGCAGAGCTGCTGTAGTCTTGGTACTGGGGTATGAAGTCGCCGTTCCTCCTGCTCTTCTCCAAGGGCAGCCGGGCTGGTGGCTCATGGCTGCCCCTGTACCCACGGCCATAGCCAGGCCACCTGAAGTACCGCGGTGCCTCTGAGCCCCGGCTGCAGTCAGGGAAGCTGGGGCACTTGCGGTTCTCCTCCCGACTGAGGAGGGGCCCCTTGGCCTCATCGGTCTCGTTGCTGAATTCAGGGGGCGGGGGGATAATCCCATAGTCCAGCGTTGTCTCCCCATTCTTCTCCTCCTCCTCCTCCTCCCTGGGTGTGCCATGGTGGGGCGGGCCAGGCTGGTCCGGCTGCCCGGACTCGAGGAGGCCCCGTAGCAGGCTGGAGGCAGTGGCCCGCCGGTGCCCAGGCAGGCTTGGAGGCTGCGCCTCACCCACTGCTCGCGTGTCCCGGCCCTGCTCCGAGGAGCTGGAGAAGGATGGAGGTTTGCTCCATCCTGACCCTGCTGTACCAGCCGCGGGTGGCCGGGGCACCACGGTGAAGGAGTAGGGCTTGGACTCGTGGCGGTAGAAGCTGGTGGAGGTGGTGTCTGACGAAGCGCTGCTGAGTTTCAGGGCTGGCTTTGCCCGCAGCGCAGCTCCCACCTCACCACCCTGCCGGCCCCGCTGGGCACGCTGCCGGGCAGCCAGGAGCAGTGCCATGGGGGAGCCCCGCTCCACCCGCTCACCTGTCACTGGGTGGATCAGCACCTCCTCTTGCCCCCCTCCTGAGGCACCCGGTGGGCTCCTGGCCAAGCTGGTGGGGCAGGGCAGTTCGGCCAAGCTCAAGACACAAGATGGTTCGGCTGCGCTGGTCCCAGCCCTGTGCACTTTGTACTGGAAGATGGCCGCGCTGGGCTGCGGTGCTGGGCTCTGTGCGGGAGAAATGGGGGGCGAGGGGGAGGCAGGCGCAGGAGGCTCCTCCGCCGGTCCCTGAGGTGGGTCTGGGGGGCTCACGCTGCCGTCAAGCGACCCAGGAGCAGGGGCCAAGTTCTCTGTGGTCTTGCTAGCAGCAGGAGTGGGATGGTCCTCGTGCCCTGTCTCATCCTTCTCCACTGCAGCCGCTGGTGCTGGGAGTGGGCTTGGGGCCGGTTTCGGTAGCGGGCTTGGGGCCGGTTTCGGCAGCACCGAGTCACCTGGATCAGGGGGGCTCTTCCTTTGGTCAGAGGGGCTCTTCCTCATCTGTGGGGTGCTGCCACCATCCTCGGTGCCCTGCTTCTGGCTGCTGAGCCCCAGGGCAGGTTTCCCTTCTTTCTTCAGGGACAGGACAGCCTCCAGCTCATTCCTGATTTTCATCACGCTGCGGGTCTGTGTGGCAGGGTTGCTCTCTGGAGCAGGGAGCACCATGCTGGGGGAGCCTCCCTTGGCACTGGGGGGACCACTGGGCACCTCCTTCTTCTCAGTCTCCCCTCCCACGGGTAACTGTGTGTCCTTCCTGGCAGGTCCAGCGAGTTGGGGCCCGTTGAGACTGGGCTCACGGCTGCTGGTGTGGTCGGTACTGCCGTCAGCGGGCTGGGGAGCAGCAGGCTTCTCCAGCGGCCTCTCCTCCCTCCGTGGGGAGCGCAGGAGGGCCGAGAGCTCATGCCGCAACCTGCTCAGGTTGCTGGCATCCCTCCAGTCATCCTCGCAGGTGGGGTAGTCCGGAGGGGGGAGGTCCAGGTCGTTTGCAGAAACAGACTCGGATTTTGGAGGAGAGTCTCTCTCAGCTGTTTTTGGCTGGGGAACCTTCTCCATCTCAGAGCCCGGCAGCGGGGACAGGCGACCAGCAGGATGCGTTCCTTGGCTGAGCCCTGGACCTGGTTTGGGGCTCAGGGGTGGGGGTGTTGGCACAGCCGGCTTCACGACCGCCTGCCTCAGCAGGGAATTTCTTTGCTCGGCTTCTCCTGCGTGAGCCTTGGCCGCAGGTCTTACGGTGAAGCAGGGCGGGAGGGGAGGCCGGGCATGAGGCTGCTTGGGGAAGGGCTCCGGCCGGACAGGCTGGCTCTCCTGCACAGGGATGGAGGAGGACCGGGCTGGGGCTGGTGGGGGCACCTTGAAGGACCTGGGGAAGGTGAGGTGGGGCTCGGGACAGTGCTTGGGCTGCAGACTCTCCTTTGGGCCGGGGACAGCCGGAACTCCAGCTTCAGCTGGGCAGAGCGGTCCCTCGGCATCCGCCTGCCTCGTGTTCAGCACTGTCTCAGACTTCCACTTGGAGATGCCGGTGGTGAAGGGTGCCGGGGCCTGGTTGAGCGGTGAGGCACC
>VYXH01007878.1:13622-58809 GCA_013397275.1 Burhinus bistriatus
CACGCAGATCCTCTGGAGAAAAGGTCTCGTTTCTGACTCGTGTACGTTACAGAACTTACACAGTGTGTGTATATATATATATATATATATATATATATATATACACACACACACAGGGTTTCCTACGCTGGTCGGACCTCCTGGGCATCGGGAGAGGTACGGGGACGGCACTGCTGCTCCTCCGCTGCCCCAGCGCTGCTCGGCCCAGGCGCAGGGCTCAGGGTTCATTTCACAGGCACCCCAAAGCGTTCTTCCCACCTGGGACTACGCTACAGTTTCTAAACCTATTTTTAGTGGGCGGGCGGCTCTTAAGTAGACTCGTACCTTTAGGTTTACGCTTTTTCCCCCCCCTGTTTCCAAAGAAAGCATCACATTGTTCATACTCGAAAAAAACACCCTTTCCTAGAAAGTCAGTAGATGTCATGTGAAGACGGAACTCCTCCTTTTACGATAATGCTGCTTTAAAAATCAACTCCTGGAATGTAAATAAGGCAGTACGCAATGGCAGGCACCTAGCAACTGTCCAGAATGCAACCTAGGTAAACAGTTGTCTGACAGCACAAAACTCTTCAAAATAATACTGGTTTTCTGCAATATACAGTATTTACACAACAGCTGCAAATTTGCTCATACAACATCCGTCTCTCTAGATAAATTAGCCAAACACGTCTCGTGGATTCAGTTGTTCCACTGCAAAAGTANTACTTTAGACCTTGCCACAGCGATTTCTTGTTAGCGCCTGTTCTACCTCTGTGATGCTTTTTCAGCTTCAGAAGTAACACGCAGATCCTCTGGAGAACAGGACTCGTTTCTGACTCGTGGACGTTACAGTACTTACAGTGTGTGTGTATATATATATATATATATATATATATATACACACACACACACAGGGTTTCCTACGCTGGTCGGACCTCCTGGGCATCGGGAGAGGTACGGGGACGGCACTGCTGCTCCTCCGCTGCCCCAGCGCTGCTCGGCCCAGGCGCAGGGCTCAGGGTTCATTTCACAGGCACCCCAAAGCGTTCTTCCCACCTGGGACTACGCTACAGTTTCTAAACCTATTTTTAGTGGGCGGGCGGCTCTTAAGTAGACTCGTACCTTTAGGTTTACGCTTTTTCCCCCCCCTGTTTCCAAAGAAAGCATCACATTGTTCATACTCGAAAAAAACACCCTTTCCTAGAAAGTCAGTAGATGTCATGTGAAGACGGAACTCCTCCTTTTACGATAATGCTGCTTTAAAAATCAACTCCTGGAATGTAAATAAGGCAGTACGCAATGGCAGGCACCTAGCAACTGTCCAGAATGCAACCTAGGTAAACAGTTGTCTGACAGCACAAAACTCTTCAAAATAATACTGGTTTTCTGCAATATACAGTATTTACACAACAGCTGCAAATTTGCTCATACAACATCCGTCTCTCTAGATAAATTAGCCAAACACGTCTCGTGGATTCAGTTGTTCCACTGCAAAAGTATTTTGTATAGTGTAAACGTTTGGTACCTCTTGTAGTGGGGCATTTTCTACCTGTGAGTGTTTAAAACCAAAACTAATGAGGTGAGTGCTGAGGTCAGGGCCACCTCTCCCAACTGGAGCTTGACCGATGCCCTCAGCAACTTCTGCTCACTGTCAGGAATATTCTTTGGTGCTTTCCTCCAATGCGTTCAAGCTAGCCAGATAACGCAGTATGGGAGGAGGACGGGAGCAACTAGAAAGTGAACCAGCACTTCTCGTTCATTGTATTTACAAGGAAAATGAGTTGATGACCTGCAGTGTCCTGCTTGTGGAAAGCAGCATGCACCATAGCGTCCAGAAGAAAGGAAATTAAACCCGAAGCGCCAAACAAAGCCTCTTTCCATGACTGTCCTCCACGAGGCGTTCACGTTCATCTTTCCGCAGCGGAGGACCTCGAAGGCCATCTCTTCTCAATGTGCTTCTCGCTCTTCCTTGAGGTTCTCGATGGAGAAGGAGCACCCGCTGTGGTGTTACTAGCTGGCACCACAGGAACTGCCAAGCCAAGGGCGCTCCGAGGATTGAGACTGCTGCTGTTGGCAGGTGGCGGGTGCAGCAAAGCAAAGAGCCTAGAAGTCTTCCTCGCCTGGGGAGCTCTCCATTGCGGAAATTCAGCGCCTTTGGGCTTGGTGTTGGACGGGGAGACGTGCGTATCGGCATCCTCTTCTGCAAAAGGAAGCCTGCCCAGAGGACTTCTCCCCGGCAGGAACTGTGCGTAGTGGGGCACTACCGGTGTTGGCATCATCAAAGCCCTGGGCAGGTCGCTCTGATCAAACATCACCTCCTCTGCGGTTTCAGCCGCTTCGGTAAGGAACGGCGGTGGGAGGGTGCTGCTGCGCTTGCTGCAGGACTCGCAGCACAGCTTGTTGTAGCCAGGGATGGAACAGTAACGTGCGAGCACTTCCATTTGACAGAAGATTGATTTGTCTCCCATACAGGGCTCATCTGCAAAACAAATGTAATGTCGATTGTAAACCTAGCAAAGAGCACTGAAATGCCCGGACAGCACGTAGGTGGGCACCGATAAAGTTCTGCCTCTGTTTCATAAACGATGGGCTCTACAGAGGCAACCCAAGATGCTTCACCCCTGACAGGGCTCACCGCCACCCTAAAAAATAACCCTCGCTGGGAACCAAAGAAATCGGCGGTCGCTTTGGAAATGTCAGCTTCTCTGCACACCAGAAGCGTAGAGCTGCGGAAAGGCACGTTACATTTGCGGAGGGCCACAGACAACCATTTCCAGCGCTAACCTACCAGAGCTCCCACATACCAGGCCAGACGTAGCTCGACCCACCCCAAATCACCTTCACTTCCAGCCTGAGGGCTTTATCTATCAACAGCATAAAAAGCAATGAAATCCTCCCTTGAAGAAATGAAATCCCAAGCAATATCAAGAGGTAATGGGCACAAACTTGTACATAGGAAGTTCCACCTGAATGTGAGGAGGTACTTGTTGACTTTGAGGGGGGCAGAGCACTGGAAGAGGCTGCCCAGAGAGGTGGTGGAGTCTCCGACCCTGGAGACATTCCAAACCTGCCTGGACGCCATCCTGTGCAACCTGCTCTAGGTGACCCTGCTCTGGCAGGGGGGTTGGACCAGATGATCTCCAGAGGTCCCTTCCAACCCTGGTGATTCTGCAATCTCTCAAAGATGCCTTTTATATGATGTCTTAAAATCAAATGTTACAGTTGGATAAAGTTTTGTTTGGATAAAGTCTCAGTGACCTAACTGTAACTGCAGAACTTATGGAAAGCTTTTAACAGATAGGTCAGACGTAAGATGCCTTGAAGTTAAGCGTGTGGCGTTCCTTTCAATCAGGGAAAAGATCCTAACGAGGTCAAGGATCATTTGAGATCCCCAAAATGTTCATGTTTCTTTGAGCATTTGCTGGACGTTTGTTCCACAAACAGAGATGCAGTGGTCGTGTGGGACAAAACGGGTAGAGAGGAAAGCAGCAGCGCAAGAAGTCAGACGGAAAAGGCGCCTTTGGTAGTGAGCAAAGAGCACGTCAGCACTCGGGCTCCTTCAGACCATCACATGAGCTCAAAGCTCAAGTCCTAAGTTTTACTGTTACCAGGACTGGGACAAACACCGAGAGTCTGTAACGCCCGTGAGTAGGCGGCACAGTTGAGAATTTCTGTTCTTAATCTTGCAGCCTCTTGTACTGACCGTATCACGGTACAAGCTCCCCGGGTTGTCTGGTATTCTGTACGGGAACGTGAGTTTAAATTAAAACCTCACTCATTTCACAGAAAAAGTCAATTTCTCAGTATCTGAGCAGAGCTGGGTCAAGGCACAGAAGAAGACGGGAGGGTGGGTCCAGGCATTTGAAATTTTAGATTGGATATTAGGAAAAATTTCTTCACCGAAAGGGTTGTCAAGCATTGGAACCGGCTGCCCAGTGAAGTGGTGGAGTTGCCATCCCTGGAGGCATTTAAAAGACGAGTAGACATGGTGCCGAGGGACATGGTTTAGTGGTAACTTGGGTCAGCAGTTGAACTTGATGATCTTAAAGGTCTCTTCCAACCTAAACGGTTCTATGATTCTATGAAATGAGCTGCATTACTTGCAAATTTTAAAATGAGGAGACTTAATACTTCCTTATTATTCTCCTCCCTGTGTCTAACTCATCCTAATGTTCATTTATAGTGCTACTCATCTGTGTGGTTTGGAATATCATGTGCCTTGGCAGCATGATCACCAACAGACTAAGACGGGAGGGCACCTGGGAAGGTCACCTCATCCAGCCTTGCAGCTATCCAGAAGAGCACCTTGCTATTTTAAAGCCAACACTTTAAAGCAAGGCAGAGAGGGGTAACGACCTTCCCATAGACATCTACCGGGACCTCAGAACAGCCTGTGCGTTTGAGTTTCGCGTTCCAGCCGAACCTGGCTCTCTCCCGTGGAGGACTCAGCCCAGCGACTGGGACTCTTGAGAAACGCGGGGCATCCCTGTCTGCCCTCAGTCTCCTACATGGGGCCTAAGGCCCTGGCAGCACTCCAGAAGCAGACCAGGAACCTACAAGCACGTGATGCTTCACAGGACATGGAACCAGCGGTGGGGACACATGAGTAGCTCGGTGCACCCAGTAACTATTCAAACACTTCGGGGAGAGACCGGCAAAAAGTTTCCGTTAGCAGAATTTTCTTAAGGTCTCACGGCTGGCTTGAAATGGCATTGATGGATCTTGCTTAAAATAGAAGTATGCAAAAATTATAACGTGAAAAGCCAAAAGTTAACCCCAGCTATTGAGAAGATCTGCTCCACGTCCGGTCTTCCACTCGTAGTTAGCAATTACGTAGTCAACATTTTAATGAGCAACAGATGGCATGTAACACCACTTATTAAGCTCTGCAATTAAATTAGCTTTCCGTGCCATGGTATTTTTTCACCTGTGTACAGATGCTGCCTCACCACATGTCAACAGCGTGTTAGGCAACCAAGTTTTCCTATTTTAAAATACTAACTGTAGTCCAACCTCTCCATCAGTGTAAAGCAGCTTAATTCCACCGCACTCAGTAAAATTACACACACCTATGTCAGTGGGGCTGTGGGACTTTGTTTATAAATAGCAAATTATATGACTGCGGGATGTAACACAAAATTTTTCCTCGCCCCTAATCCTGATGTGCTTCCTTGGATGGATGTTTGTTGGTTCTAGACAAAGCTAGCATTAAATCTGCAGCTTTGCATGGGAATATACGTGAAGGCACTGTAAGACTATTTTCAGCAGGGATTCAGCATGGGAAGTTCAAGGGCTATATTTAAAGTTCATCTAAACTAGAAAAGCTAATATTGAAACACAAATCTTTGCATCACATATAGGGCAATCTTTGTGCTTCCATGTAAATGAAAGCACTTGATCTGGAAAACTATGGCAGTCATCTTGTTAACACACTGCAATTTATGTCAGTATTTCAGTCAGAGCAAATAGTATCACCTAAAGTGACAAACCAAAACAGAAAGTACCAAAAAATTATTTTTGCCTTTCTATAGTAACAATGCATCTTATGTGGTCTTCTTCTCTCATGGTTAATTTTTGTGGTATCGGTTTGCGATGGTTTAGAATTTGTGACTCAAGCGATCGTGCAAAGATTTGGTTTTGTACTCATCTACTTTCAGCGGGTTCCGTAAGTACAATCTTGGAGCTGGATACTCACATAATCCCTTTTTTTAAATTTTTTAGGTTAATTCTGCACAACCTAGTCAACCAACTCCTATTCAGTATGTAAGTACTTGTATCCTTCCGCTGGTGTTCACCGTAAAAATTCTCCTCACAATTTGTTACTTGCTTCACGGTAACTAAGAGTAGAAGACACAAGAAAGCGTATCGGCTCCCTAGGGGACCTTTAGAAGACAAAGCTACTAGAATATAATTTTCACATTAGATTTTAGAATCGACACAGCTCTTGGAGAAGGCATCACTGTAACTCTAAGTACATTGCTTGTTGATGGCCTCCCATGGAGAAATCTCGCTCAAAGTTGGTATTTAGGGACTGAAATTGAAAAGAACAGGGGCTTTCTTCTTCATTCTGTACCTTGAGCTGCAAAGCAGGGATAGCTCACAGAAAGAGTTTTGAAGGGTCTGTTCTATGCAGGTTCTTAGGTAGAGCTCATCTATGTGTCTAAGTACCAGAAAATCCGGTCTTCTATTCTGGCACAGCCCCAGGAACACGACTGCGCTCAGATGCTTGCTACGGACCTGCAGGATAAAATCCCTCCTCCCGTTTCCTTCTAAACACAGAAGTGAACTATCTATGGGAGGTGTCCTCATTTTTCCAGACTACGAGACTTGGCTCCACTGAGGCATACGGTGGAAGAGCTGGTGGCTCTTCTCCTATATGCAGACAAGCGTTTTTTGATGAAATGGAAGAGAAATGCTAATACGCCACATAGCGCAAAAGAAATCACACCAACTGCAGCAAACGTTCATGACAATTCCATTAAGATTAAACTCTCGGCAACCTTGCATTTCGACAGCAAATCGTTTGTCAAAAACATCCGACAGAGGCTAAGGTATTGCCAAGTCTAAAGGCATGAAAATCAAAATAATAATCAAGGCTATACAGATTTAAAAGGAAAGGAATGCCAGGCATGACCATGCATCTACATCAATATTAGAGAATACTACCGGTATTTTAGCTGTGTTCCCCCAAAACACAGAAGGCGGTAGAAACCACATCAGAAAAGTGTGGTGAAAGAGAGAGACTATTTGGTGCGCAAGAATACTGTCAGCTCCTTCCTGCTGGGTGGAAGTTATGGCCCAAAGCCCCGAGCAGAGCTGAGGTTTGAGCTCCAAGAGAGGAGCAGGGTGCGCTGTGGCCGAGGAGCAGAGCCCACGGGGACCCCGGGGTTTTGTCACAGGCACGGGGGACTTGGCTGGATGGGGCTGCCCCTGCCCTCCCAGTTGACAGCGTTTGCATAAAGCTCAGGTCGGGCTATAGGTTTGCCTAAAACTGCAGTATCAACCCGGGTGATTCACCCGCGATCTGTAAAGGGCCCGTCCAAGGCCACCTATCGCTTACATCCCACGCGAATGGATCCCAGGCGTCACGGGTCAGTGGCTCCGGGAATTGCTTACGGTGAGAGCGACGCGGTGCTCTCACAGGGAGAAAAAACATCGTGCCCCGCTCCATTTGGAAAGGCAGGAATTCCTCAACACTGGCTATTCAAGAAAATCCCACCTGATGCTTAAAGGACCGATTCTTTGAGGCGATGCTTAAAGCACAAGATCAAAACTATCTGAATAGTTTTGCGAAGATGTAGCCCTTATTTCTTTTGGGTTTGGAAATATTTTTATCGCCAGTGAAAAGCGGGATTTCAAATCTCGTACTTGTTCATAGAGTCACAGACAGTGATTTGCTCCCACCTAGTGGATACGCCGTTTTATAACTCTTCATCGCTCCCAGAACTGTGCCACTGGCAGAAGACAAACAAGAGCAAAAGGGGACACCGTTACCAGCCTTGCGGGCAGCAGTTAGATTCACGCTGTGGGAAAACACACGGCACCTTCTAAGAACTCTTTCTCGATTTTTTTCTACCGGCCAGTGATCAGAGCGTTAGGACGAACATAAGGGATCTAAAGAGCAAATAAACCCCAAATCTTAGAGTCATGGGCCCAAAGGAAGAAAGGCTCTGTTGTTACAAAAAGCTTAAAAACCTGTTCAAAAAGTTGTATGAGGACAATGTAATGAGATTCCCAGGAACCTTATTAATGCTCTGTGGTTCCATTTTTATACATATTTTTTTTTTAAATTTCCTCAATTGGCAGGCTCGTAAAACTTACCCTGGGATTTAGAGGTCCGCCAGGGTTTACTTCGGATTGACCTTCACCTCTAGCACAAATTTTTGCAAACGCAACTTGGGCTAACGTGTCTAAAGCCCCTATTTCAGCACCTTTACAAGACAGACCCTGGCGCTACGGTATCAATGATGTGCTGGACTAAACAAGAGGGCGCCTTCAGCGGGGAAAAAGCGGGAGAATCTCCACGGGCAGGCGTATTTTCTAGCAGGCAAGCGATGACCAGTGCTGGGTGGTTGTCACCTGGCACTGTGATACCTGTGAAATCCCAGTTTGGTGTGCACACTGCCTGGCCACAAGCTCTGCCTTCTCTCAGAAACCCGTAACACCTTAACACAGAAAAGTTTGCAGAAAGTTTAGCTGTTATTTAGACCTGCATATAGGTCTTTTTCTTTTTCCCTGGAGTTCACCCGCGGATGGAATCTGTGTCTGACACCTCCGCCCAGCGCTGTGCTACCCAGACAGGCTGCACCGAGGCGGGGATCGGTGCTCTCCACCTCCCGCAGGCGTGTTAAGAGGTTCTCTTACCGTTACAGGGAGCCAGTTTACAAACCCTCACTGATTCTGGCTTTTCTCCCTCGCACCGGTCACCAGCACGGCACGTGATCTGCCGGGTCTCGGTTCCCTCCCCGCAGGTCACCGAACACTAGGAAACAGAGAGGAGACAATTCAGGACATTCAGCTTTCACAGCAACGCGCGAAAATTAACGTGTCTAAAAGAGCCCGAGGTTGGCCTTCAGGTCAGGCCGTACATTCCACCAATTTCTTTTTAAAGCAGACTTCAGCGAAGGCTGACGTTAGGCAGAGGGGAAGGATGGTATTTTCCTTGGTTTTTGCTTTCTGTAACGTTAAATTTATCATTAGAGCGTATGACGAATTTTGCTGCTTATTCTTCCCGTAGCCGATAGCCGATCTTGACAACGCAACACAAAGAGATTACAAAGGGCAGAGAAGACTCGGGGCTCCCTGAGCCAGCTGTAGGGTCCAGCTGTTTGTTCCTAAGGCATCATTACATCATCAACGCTCCCAGAAACCCTGCGGCTGCAGAACAGTCCAAGCTGGTAAAAAAATGTTATGCCACCCTCAGAAGCGGGAAGCGAGAAGTTGGAAACGTGGAGAAAAACAAGCAAAATTTCCACATTTGTTTTGCAGGGTTGGGCACGTGATACTGGGAGTATTTTCTGGAGAAGTCTGGAGAGCTATAGAGGCTGGAAGGCATTATCCGTTGCGGATTTTCAGGTTTTGGAAAATTGTCTGGTGCAGCCTGGAGCTTTCAGCCCAGGCATGGATTCGACTCGGGAGGCAGGAGATGTTAGCAAAGGTACGTTACTCGCTCCCGAGCGCCGCCTGCCCACCTCAGACCAGGGTCCGGGTTTCCACTGTGCCGGGCATGGGACTCGGTTGCAGGGCCTGCGGCTCTCCGGGCGATCTCCGCTGCAGTACTTGAAATGGACCGAGCGGTTTGCACCCTCGGGAAGGGGCTGGATGCAACGCACGGTCCGGATCTGGTAGCCTGAATTCCCACAGGTTTTTGTGCAGTATTCCCACTCATCTGCCGACCAGCTGGGAAGTAAAAAGGAAGAAGACACCATCACAACTTTTACCCATGATACAAACCGCTGCCGGGGCAGGCAGCCCCTAGTATACAAGAGTTTTGTGCTGAAACCACTCAGTAAGATCAGTAACCATTCATTATGCAGGTAGAAAAACCATCCGTAACACAGGAACTCCAGCCTAGAAAGCTGTCGGCATCCTACCAAATTTGGCTTGGGTTGACTCCCACCCCTACCACAAGCAGCAACCGTTCATGAGCTGTGGCTGCCCCATCCCTGGAGGTGTTCAAGGCCAGGTGGGACGGGGCTTGGAGCACCCTGGTCTGGTGGGAGGTGTCCCTGCCCGTGGCAGGGGGGTGGGAACCGGATGGTCTTTAAGGTGCCTTCCCACCCAAACCATTCCATGAGTCTGTGATCCTCTACCTTTTCGTGAGACATACTTACAGAGGCTGTGTGCATTCTTGAAGATTGCACATTCTACGAATGGGCTTTGGCTTTTTGCTGGCTTCACAGAAGCTGCGATGCACCATTTTATTATCACTTTTCCTGCGGCACCCGTATTTGGTGTACTGGAACCCTGGAAAATATTTCAGGAAAAAACAGAAAAAATAGGTCCTCGTTAGAAATTTTGGTTCAAATGTCAGTTTTATGGCCTATTAACTGGTTTTACATGACAGATAGTTAAGCGAAGTATTTAAAGCCGCTCACAGCTTGTTCGGCTGTCAGGCACAGGATCGCTGCACAGTGTCCTGTGGATGCTAGTTAGAACATGACATTGCGATGACAAGCCTTCAAGGCCAGAGGGACAGTTATTACCCCTCAGTCTGACCTCTGCATTACACCCAAATCACGGCACAGAGAAGGGAGGAATCACCTCCTTCCCATCCAGCAGCAGGTGACCGGCTAAGCTGGGCATGAACCCAAGTCTCATTTTAGCGTTTTTGCTACCAGAACACATCACTTCCTCGACTGCGGGATGCAAGAGGTAAAGTTATTTTGACATTTGCATTCCCCGTTCTTTGCGTAAAGAGCAATGTGCATACCCTAAGTGAAGCGACCGCTCAGCAGCATAAACGTTGGGAGTCTGCCCTTCCAAAGTGGCTTTGGGTACCGAATTTAAACACCTAAAAAGACTTTTTCTTTCTAGGCTGGAAGCGTGACACTTGTGAATAATCAGGCACTTAAGATATTTGAAGGCTGCGCACCCAAAATCACAAGCTGCTTTTAGAAAAAAGGGAGGCCAAGATTTCTAAAGCATTCGCTCCTCCCACCTTTTACTTTTCCGCTTTTGGTAATTTGTCATTCATTACCGGAAGGTGCTACATCATCCGTTTACCTCCACCGCAGGGTTTGGAGCACTGCGACCAACTCTTTAACGCCCACTCGAAAGTATCTACTTCTTCCTGTAGGACGTTGTTGCTGTTGATGGTTGGCACTGAATCCTCGTGAATGATGTATTTGTAAGTCAGGCTGGATCTCGTGTCGTTCTCCCGAGGAATGATCTATTCATAATCAAACGTAAACAGTGGTACAAAACCAGAGCTATCATTTATTCCTTTGCAAAGTGAAGAAACCAAGGCCTGGCTCTTAGGGGAAAGATGGAAACTGCTAGTTAACTCACTGGGAAAAAAAAGAATAGTTTTTTGTCTTCACAGTTAGAACTACCAACAGTAAGATCAACACGGAGCCATTTAAAATGAGACACCTTTCTAGGCTAGCATTCTAAGCTGGCCAAGTAGGACACCATCATCCAGGAGGAATGGATGGTGTGGCCGCGTCATTTACTGGGCTGAAGAGTCGGGCTGGTCTCAGACATGGTTTGCCATGACCCTTTTTTGGCCCAACGGAAGTGCCCCGCGCATGTCCGCCAACGCAGTACTGGGCTTCCGACGGACACATTACCGCTGCGCAAACAGGCGGCAGTTTGCAAGAGAGGGCAACAGCTGGTGAGAAAAGGGCTTCAGGCTATCAGCCGTCTCATCCGCACGTGTCTTTCGGAGAGGCGTTACACAGCGGTGTTTTAGCTCAGCACAAGCTCCACGCTGGCCACGCGCTTTCTGCAAGTGACAAAGCCACCATGTCCCCACTGCTTGGCACGTAACCTACCAGCACAACCACCGCATCGTGCAAGGGCCCGTCCGTGTGGAGAGTTTCTATGTCGTCTTCTATGTTGTACTCCCACTCCACGCCCAGGTCGATGAAAGATCGGGATCTGGCCTCCTCCCCTTTCCCGTTCAGGATATAGTGTCCCGTGGCCTGGTTCTTAATTGCTAGAAGGAGGGAAAACAGTGGCAGTCGTGCCTCCCATCGTATCGTCAGCAATCACGGCCGCTTATGGGAAACTTGACCGGAGATATCATAGGTGGCCTTTTGCGAACAAAGGCAGCACACGAGCAAGGGCTGTAGACGCGCTGGCTCAGAGAAAGGCCCTCCAAGGCCATCTCATGCAGCCGCCAAATTCCAGCTTGACGACGGATGCATTCAACTTTGCACCTCCTTATCCATGTGCATGGGATATAGATCTAGAACTAGAGACAGGCGGAAGCTCCGCTTCCTATGTAATGGGCACATTTCCCATCCCAGCTTAGTTCCCAAGAAGCACGGGTAGCAGCAAGGAACTCAGGCCAAATCTTCAGAACCACCCGCCTTCCTTATTTGCAGAAGACCGGAATCGTTGTTACTGGGAATGCCTCTTAGTACAACAGGCTCCTCAGCAGACTTTAAGTGCATTTCCTACTTTCCTCAGATTATGAAAATGACAACTTCTGCATCACATTTTACTTTCTTTTGTGTACATATGTATGTACCAGATGCTAAAATCAGTAAGCAAAGAGCTGAGGCATTTGAAACTACTTGGGTTTGGGTTCCTGCACCACACCTTGAACGTCATGCACTGTGGAGATTATTATTATCATCATTATTATGCTCCAATTGGAAGCCAATACATTAGAAATCTGAAAGGCGGACTCTCTACTTTTTCTTTTGTACAACTTTTTCCAATGCACCATAAAACATGATTTTAAAAAAAAAACAACTACGCAGAAGTTCCTACGATTATGGTAATCCAAATGCAGGAGCTCTGCAGTACCTGGCGAGTAGCTCCACGAAGCCACTTGCGGCCAAAGCAAAGCTATGCTTCTCTGAAAGCGACTGTCAGGCTACGCTTGGTCCAAAACGAAGCTCTCGGCCCTCAAAAGCCAAGTTTGACATTATCACAGTTGAAACAATATTTTTTTTTTTCCTTTTCTATTCCTACTTCTTTTTAGTAACTAATCCAACTGTGCCCGAAGGGTTTACAACTCAACACTGCCCGAGCGCATGAGGAGCTGATTAAAAGGCCAATAAAATCCATGGAAGATCTCACCCCTCTCCGGGGAGCTAAAAATCCTTTGACCGTTAGAAAATGCTAAGCGGTAAGAGACAAACTGATTGACAAAAATCTGAAATGAAGCAGACCGTAAATACATCACAAGTTCCCCAATCTTCTTTCATTAAAAAAAAGCTGTTGCTTACAATCTGCAGCAAATCAGAATGATTCAAGATCCTGAATTTGCTTCACATAATAGAATACACAGTTTTCACCCTGGCAGTGCCCATTTAAATGTGAGTGATGACAATCTTTCATTAGTAAACATGCAAATTAGGATCAGTTTAATATTTTGAAGAATTCAAATGAGAAGTAAATACTCGTTTGCTGAGCTTATGCTGTAGGACTCAGTCCTTAACATGCAATTTTGAACGCACATATTGACCCTAAAGGTTTTAATTTGGTTATCTCGTTTCTCAGGTTCTTCTGCATGACTGCCCCGTGCTTCTCATCACGCCTCAAAGCCAAACCTGAGGAGAGAAACACTTACCAAGAAAGTGAGGAGAAGCCTCGTCTTCTTGGATAAACACATGTCGAGCACCAGGAGGGATATCAAACATCTTAAGGTACCCTTTGGCATGTGTAGTAGTCAATGGAGAAAGCAGAGATGGAAAGAAAAAAGTAATAGCCATGGTTAGGAGCGCACTACACGATCCAGCGCCTACTTGCAGAGGAGCGCATCCATCAGCAACCGAGAAGCCGTGGCAGAAAGAAACCGGGCAAATAGTTTGTAACGTATTGGACGGGACCTCCTCGTGTTTTTCCTCTTCCAGGGAGAGAAGAGAAACCAGTTACAAATCTATTTGTCACTTGACTAGCCACACTGCTACAGGCCGCGTCAATTAACGATTCAGGCAAAAATATGTTTCCTATGTTCCTCAGCATACGAGGGGGAAACCCCCAAGTCTCCCTGATCCATTTTTTCAGATCGCTCATCAGCCAGGCTGGTAGACTGGAGTTTACTTACTGTCATAGAACGGTTTAGGTTGGAAGGGACCTTAAAGACATCAAAGACCGGAGAAGGTGGGTGCAGCACAGAGCGTATTGTGGCCACACGTCAGAAAAGGCTCGTCTGTATGGAAGTTCACCCAAACTGTTAACCGCTGTGAACGTAAAATGCATCAATCGCATCGCTACTGCGTAAGCGATGGGGCTGAATTCAACCCTCTACAGCTAAAAGTAAAAAGCTCTTCCCAAAGAAAATGATTGTTCTTTTAAATTTCCATTATTTATCAGTCCAAACCACAGGTAATCAGTGTAACGTTAATTAAGTACTGTCATTAGGAAGACTAGAATCCCTCCTAGGGACCTGCCAAGAGGTACTTCCGCATCAAGTTTTAATCAGGAGCATCATAAGCACTCCGAGTGCCTGGTATTTTCGTATTTCTATTATTTCCTCTTTAACAACTGCAGGTTTAATTATGCTAAATCCCTGCAGATCGCTTTTGTAAGAGCTGAGTAGGTTGCTCTCTGTCTTGTGCTCTGCTATGCAGTCTTCCCCAATAATCCAGCCCTGCTACAGGAGCAGCGGAGACGTGACAAGAGCTTTATTATTTGTGCACCGCAAACACAAGATGCAGCGTTTAAGTAACTCTGTTTCCTCCTGGGACTAAGGAGTGGTCTGCTAGTTTGTCACGCACCTGACACACTCCAGCTCCTTGGGAAATCGAAGTGAAGAAAAAGAGGAGCCAGGAATATGTAAAGTCATGGTCTTGGCCGACGAGCGACTGACTGCGCAAACAGCATTTGCCAATCTTTTCACTGATGGTCTTTTGAGCATACAAAACATAAAGCTTTTGCCTGATTTGGCGATATCGATCCGACATCTGAATGGAGATGAGAACTGCAGCAAGAACTCTCGAGTCGCCATGGATGCCTCTCTCTCTGCAAGCACTTAAACTTACCCAGCGTATTTTTAGACTCCTTTGTTTCGGAAAGGGAAATATTGCGAGCTCCTTTGGGCAACGTAAACGCTCCTCTTGTCTTCCCTTAAACAGAACGCCTGTAATTAGTGCTACGGGAGCCAAGCCTTGGTATTTCATTGACTACGTTTGTCAGCCAGATGGTCTTTACGAGTGTAAAGTACAAATTACGTTCTGTGTTCAAAGGCATTTAAAGCAGAATCAGACACATCTAGCAAATGTTAATAGTCAATGAAAGTCAGACCAGTGAAAATTCAGGTAGGTGATTTTAAGTTGGATACTTGCAGATTTCATTTTCCAGAAACTTGAATTCTTTCTGGCACCTCTTGCTTAAATGTTTTCCTGTTGGAAGAGGTCAATTAGTCTTTTTTAATGACTAGATAGCCAAAGTTACGGTAAAAACAATAAACATTTCGTAAACACTTCCACCGCTTTCCTAAACATCTGCAAAGAAGCGGCTGACGAGCAGCAGCCTTCCCTGCACTACCTCCTCGCACCGCCTGCCACGCGGCACCTCCGTGCCTTCCGGACACCGCAAACACCGCCCGCGCGCGCAACCCCGTGCCGTCGCCCCCGCAGCCAAGGCGGTGGCTCTCGGCGGCCCACCGGCAGAAACGCTGAGCCGGGAGGTTGGGGGGGAGGGTTGTGTGTCGGGGGGGTCAGTAGCGTATTTTGGCCCCTGGTGTGCCCTGTGAATCTGGCGGGGCGCGAGCCAAAGCCCCGGCTTCGGCAGCACCCGGGCTGGGAGCTGCAAACCCTTGGTACGGACGGCAGAAACCAGACTCGCCAGAGAAAGCTCTTAGTGGACTGGATCCAAAGTTGCGACATGAATATCCTCTCTTCCCCCCCAAATTCCAATCAAGTGAAAAAATCAGAAACGCTCTTAGAAGGCCGCGCGCTTATTTCTGCTGATTATCTTTTTTTTTTTTAAAGAAAAGCACAGTAGCTGCCAGCTCCAGAAATAGACAGGCTTATACATGAGACTCAAGTCACAGTCTTGAGTCCATTATTCCCAAAGTTTGAATGATTCTTGTATTATTCCATGTCCAATCCATCAGCCTCCAGGGATCCATCCCTTTCGGAAAGGCTCTCTACTGTAACTCAATAATTACAATCAGTAAACTTTGCCAATTGGTTTGTAATAATTAATAAGTATTCTCAGCAGAATATTTTACGTATTTTATTTCCAGTTGCACCCTAGCTTATCTTCGTCCAAGTTTAGTTTGGCTGCTCTGCTCACTGTCCAAATTTAATTATTGATGCTGCAGAAAAGCTTGCTTCACGGCAGCAATTAGCAGCCTCTGAGCTGTTAATGCGGATATTCACACGATCTGTCCCTTAGCCTTTCTCTGCTCTGTCTTGAAACACTTTGTCCTATCAGAGAGATATTCCTGAAATAAGTGCTCCCAGTCACCCAGGAGACACGCTTCCCCGAGTACCCTCCCCAGACTGAAACAAAAAGCAATCCAGGAAAGCCTTAAAGTACAAAATAGTCACAGCAAAATGTGCAGAGAATACTGCCCTGGCTTAACAAACAACCGACAAAAAAGAAATTTCTGAAGAAGTCCGAGGAGATCTTGAATTATTATCAATATGAAACGTGTTGCAAAATCCCCCCCGAAAGCAGCCGGAAAACCCTAAGCTGGTCATTCTTAGTTTGGAGTGGGCAAAATGCTATCACGTCTTCCACTGCAGCTCAGGCACACAACTTAAAGGGTACGAGAAATGAGGATTCCTGCCAAAACACTTTTATGTTTGGTTCAGAATTCAGCCGCGTTTATTCTTTATTTTGTTTATTTGACGAGAGGGCTGTAATTTGTGAGAAAGCATCATAAAACCCCAATTTGACACTGAGGATCCATACGCTCATTTCCTATGCACAGAAATTCAGATTTCCAAGTAAAACCCTCCGAGGTTAGGTTCGAGAGGAAAAACTTGTGAAAAGCTTAATCTTTAAGGGGAGAAAAAAACCCCGTTTCCTTTCGCCCTCCTACAGACGGTGCCAGGAGAGCACCTCGATTTCTTCTGCGCTTCACTGTGAGCAGAACAGCTTGGTTTTGTTTAGCCACGCTCCGGGTACCCCCAACTCCTCACCAACACCGCCCGGCTGGGCTTCGGCGCCTACAAGGAAGAGCTGAAGGTGCTCTGCACGGCCAGGACTTCTCGGTAGACTGGACGGATCAAGGTTGCTTCTAACAGGTCCCTCACAGGACAGAAAGAGCGCCCTGCTTTAAAGGCGGCATTTCTTTATCAGGGGCTGAGCTGGTTTTGCACATCAGCTTCCACCCGGTGTTTTACTACCTGAACGGAGGGTGCGTTTCTGACCGGCCTGCAAAAGGCACGACAGAAAGAAGAGAGACAACACAAACTATATCCAGATGCAGGAAAATGTTATTCCTACCAAGTTTTTTGGGAGTGCGGGTAAAGGTCCCCTTCACCGTTCGGCAATGCGAGTTATCCCCGCCACAGACGCCGCACTTATCTTCAACCTTGTTGGAGCCAATCTCCTTGTCACAACCCACTTTCTGCAAGAAGGAAGAGCAAAAACAGAGAAGGCGCTGTCATCGGCTTGAGTTACGGGGGGAAGCCATCGCAAAATCAGCGCATAGAGGAAATCACCGCCCAATGTGGACCCATTTTATCTAAACACAAATTACTGGTGCTGGATAACGGTTTTCCTGTGAAAAACGGGAAGCGATTCTTGCTTTATAGTCGCTGCACTTCAAGATGAGGAAAGATGGGAAAGATGGAAAAGTAGACCCAATTCTTTCCAGACACGAAACTAAGTGTAAAAAAGGCAAATGAAACCACCAGTTGAAGAGAAGCCGAGTGCTTCCACGGAACGGGTCTGTGCCGTTGCTCTAATTTAATTTACATCTCAAGAAATTATGAGGAATATGCTCTTAATTTAGAAACAGGTGCCAAGTCCACCCACTTCTGCCCCGTTGACTGGGTTGTTCTGACCGACGCCACCCAGAGCTGTGCGGTACCTCGGCACAGCCCAAGCTGGAGGAGGACCTTGGGAAGCTGTCACTCACCACGCATTCTCCACGGACGCAAATGCTGTAGGGATCTTTATAGGAACAGCGAGTCCCATCGTGTGCCAGCTGCTTCATATAAGCAACATCGCCGGTTTCTTTGGACTGGCAGTACAGGTGACATCTCTTATTAGCTGTGTAAGAGAGGCAACTGCGTAAATTAAGAGCAATCCAGATGTGCTTCAGAAAAACAGTCCACTAAAGGAGTGAAGAGAATACGACAGAGAGAGAAAGGACCTTTAACAGACAGCCGCAGGGGAAAAAAAGCAACTAATTTGCTTTTCTGTGAATTACGGGCCTATCGCTTTGAGCTATTCTCCCAGAAATCAGTTCCCTCCTAAGGAGGTGGCTCCTAGGACTGGGTTCTCGACTATTCTGAAAGCAGCTTTCACCAATTCTCTTGGGAACAGGGCTGTGTTTGCAAAATCACAGGGATGCAGAAAAATGACAGCAGAAAACCGAGTCTGTGAGCAGACGGTGCTAAAGCCCGGTGAAAAGCACAGAGGATTTGGATCTCTAACTTCTTTTATCCCCTTTGGAAAACACCAGCTGAACACGTATCTCCTGGCTAATGTCTGCACGCCAGCCCTTCGCCGGGCATGTGCAGGGTACCTCGGGAGACACCTGAGGAGGAAATGCCAGCAACTCCGCAACACCTTGCGGTGAACTAGGAATCCGTCTGTGTGCTTGAAGCTGTCCTTGTCCCTCAAGGTAATTACTGGGTTACATTAACCTTAGTAGCGAAGACGACAGAATCAGGCCGAGGCAGACAGAGCTACAAGAGAGCGGGAAAACACTAAGAAGGACTTCTCGAGCGGTGCCGTTAGGGAAACACTGCTAATACTTTTCAGCAGCCGCGATCAAACGTTGGCCCTTGGCACTCAGGCAGATGAACAGCTGTACGGGAGAGAGGGCTGGAGGAGTTTTTCATGACCCAACCACCAGCTTTCCACGCTTTGCCCCAACAGTGGAGAGCCAGAGCTCGACAGCGCAGTGCATCAAACGCTATGAGCACCCACCAACCACCCCAGCAGGAGCCTCCAGCCTCTTGCTACAGCACGTTCTCACCAAGAGGAGGATGGAAGTCAAGGGAAGCTAGCTGGCCTAGCGTTGGGGCAATGCAACTCTCTCGCGTGGCACCCGTTCTCCCCTTCTGGGGCCATCCTGTTCTCCTGCTTTGGAGTCTCACCTACGCTTGCTCACGCACCGATTATTTCTGGTCTCTGCACAGCTGATGAAGAAGATCCCCCCACGCTCTGGGAGATTCCACGATTGACTTGTAATAAAGGCAAGTAAGAGGACTTACAGTCAGGGTGTTCATAGGGCAGCCAGTGGTGCTTGCTGTTCTGATACTCAAAGTGGGAGTTGCGCTGCTGACACTGCTGCGCTCGGAAGTCCTCAAAGTGCTTCGGACACTCCTCTGTATTGCAGAGTTGAAACTCAAAATTGACGCCAGCACAATCTTCACCTCCATTAATGGGCCTGTGCAGAGAAGAACATTCAAGAGGTTCTAAAACCCTCCTGGCCATTAGATCTGGGGATTTTTCTTCTGTCTTAGGTGAAATTTCACCCTCTTATTTTAAGAACCAATTTTGCAAAGGAAGTGTGTGAAGTGACAGAAACGGAAGCAGAGCAGTTACACTGCACAGATACGCGCTTGCAACACAACCTCCGTGCTTGCCCGCGCATCCCCAAGGCAGACACCAAACGCAGGAGTAATACATGTGCGCGCGTAGTCCATTGACAATTAGAGACTATCTGAGTTTATCCTGCAGCTTGCTGAGCTCACACACCATGTACTCTGCACTCTCCTACACATCAGCTAAATCCTTGGGATGGTTTTCCGCAGGCTCTCCTCTGGAAATTCTTGGATTCCCCCAAAATGATCCTAGGCCCCTGCAAAAAGCCGTGTTTCAAGGGGCTTGAGCAGAACGGGAATTTTGGCAGACTCCATCCGAAAGGTAAATGCCATTTCAACCGACCCCTGTAATGATTCCCAGCTGACTGGAACTACCACCTAGCCAGAAGACCTACATTGGATTGTTGCACTGGCGTGTTCGAAAGCGAACTCCGATTCCGCAGGTTCGTGAGCAGGAGCCAAATTTTGTCCAAGGTCCCCAGTTGCCATCCTGCTTCAGCTGGTTAGCGTTCTTCCACATGCAGTGACCTTTATAGCACCACTGAGAGAAACCGGGCAAGGACAACAGATGAGACCAGAAACAAAAAACCACACCAAAGGGCTAATGGCAGGCAAACGAGAAGCACACAGAGGTGAGCTCGTGGGCTGAGAAGGGACCTCTCGGAGAACATGCTGCAAGCAGAGACTCTCCTGGGGACAAAGGGGGTGAGGGTCTACGTGCTCCGGGCCCAGGAGGACCCGATCCCCTCCCTGAAGGCGGTCCGCTCCGTGAGCGAGCCGGCCGCACTGCCGGACCTGAGCCTCAACCCTTCCGTGGGCACATGCATGAAGCTCAACACATTCCACCCTCCTCTTCACCTCATTTCAGTGAGTCTTTGTTTCATTTGAGTCTTAGTCGCTACCACCTTTTTGATGGAATTTTAACGTTCTGAATATTAGCAGGATAAAGTTTTTGCCGAGGATTAGTCGGGCTTTTTTCTTTTTTTTTCTTCATAGTGGGCAAATATCACACTTATGCAAATAGGCTGGAACAGAGGGCTAGTCACTGGGCAGGGTGCTGTTTTGCTGCTGGCTAGGGCATACTCAGATGGTATAAGTGGCTCTCCTGTATCTCAAAATACATGGAATTTGCTAAACAAACATTTATTTGAGTACAATTTTATAATTAAAAAAGAATTAGCAGCAGGACACCCACTAATGGGGATATTAAAAGGGAAAAATAAAGAGCTAATCCTAAGCCTACACAAACATTTAGCCACATGATGTCTGGACCACAAGCAGTAAGAAACTGTCCTACAGTAACGGCATTATCTGCTACCGTGGATTCCGAAAGACACTTCATGGACGTTTTGCAGATGAGACAAGACTCCAAAAAAGCGTTACAAAAAGGCCACAGAAGAGGCCGAGAATGGGTTACGTCTCAACTGGGGTTTCTGTGTCCAAAATTTTCTTGGTACTACGGCAAACCTCGTCCAGTTCACAGAATATCACAGTGGGAAAGCACAGCTCCTTCTTTTCCCTTCCTCTGGCTCCACCCAGGGGATGCCGGGCAATTCCCTCTTTTCCTTTGTGCCCTTCAACCCAAATGAATGCAACTGCTGGGTTTTTTTAAATACAAGCATACTGAAAACGCAATACTCACTTTTCCAGGGGCACATTCTGTCCCATCGAGTGGAGGTCCTTTCTTAGTCTTACAGAAATATGGGTTATCTGGATGGCTACACCACAACTGCTTGCATGGGTCGAAGGTTCGGAACTGAAATACGGAACGTTTACGAGACGAAACTCAACATTAGATTATTAATAACTTTTCCGATAAGGATTTAACCCACCCAGTCAATTAATCTCACACATGCAGTTACCAGTAAGTACAGTATCTTCAGAAAGAAAAGGGCACTGCTTACTCCCTGCATCCCCTAGCCCTGAGCTGGTGAGAAGAGGCAAGGAGGAGACACCCAGAAGTGGGAGGAAAATGAGTTTTTCTTTCCCTTCTTCCTTGGGATCACCACCACAAGCCTGTGTCCTGTGGACTGTGCTGCCATCCGCTTGACCATTGCACCAAGTGACCCAGATGGCTGTGTTTCACCCATAAATATCTGTCTCCTCTTCACAGGTCTGTTTACGCTACTCCATTAACTGCTCTTCAACTATGAGAAAACGCACATACTGCAGCTCTTAAGTAAGGCCAGACACCAAGTTGCTGAATGACCGTTTGTCTTTGCAGTGCCTGCCGTGGACATACCGCTGTGCACATTTTATAGCCAACGCCAAAATCAAAGCGGCACTGCTCGTCCATGGAGTAATTGATGCCTGGCAGCTCAGGAAGCTTGGGCCAATCGTGTTCGAAAGGGTCGTCAAGAAGACAGTCGTAAGAGCTGTGGAAAGATACACAGAAAAAGAAATCATGAGAAGATGTCACAATTTTTTTTTTTTTTTTTTTGATCAGCAAGATGAAAATACTTATTTTTACTAAGGCAATACTCCTTTTCTCCAGCCTGTTTTCTTCCTGTGGACATAGTTATCGCTCCCCAAAGCACAGCCAGTCCCTTCTGTAGGAATATTGCCTAGTGCAACACCACCGAGCACGGGATGGGCAGATCCTCCAGCAAAATCCCCGCGTTTGCTGGAGACCGTGGAGAGGCATCTCCAGCCCTCCCCTGCCCTAGCGATACACGTGAAATTTGCACTTTTCCCTCCCGTCGCCCGCGGTGGAGAACAAATGCCCCTCCGCTCTCGGTGCCGAAGGGCAACACCTCCACGCGCTTCGACCTGGTGCCAACACAAGGCCTAACACGAAGTCCCCCGTAGTCACAGGGGGTCCTTCCGTTGACTTCGTGGCCCTCTGAAAGAGGAGAGCAGTCTGAGAACAGGCCTTCCTACCTGACATCTACTGCACTCACAGGCGCGAAGCCCTGCCCAGGCAAAGGGCAAGGATAAGGCTTGCTTTTTTCTCATTCCTGTTTAACTCTGAGGCCTCAAAACAGCGATACCAGTGGGCTGCTCCTCCTGCACTGGGCTATTTCACGTTAAGCTCTAAGGTCTTCAAGCTATTACTATTTTATGCTTTATTGTACGAATGGCTTGCTTCTGGAGGATACGTGGGTTAACTCACAAAGTTTTCACTCAGTTTTGACTGGTGAAGCCAGCTATTTGCAATGGAGAAGGAACCACAGAATCATGGAATGATTTGAGTTGGAAGGGACCTTAAAGACCATGCAGTCCCACCCCCCTGCCCTGGGCAGGGACACCTCCCACTAGACCCGGTTGCTCCAAGCCCCGTCCAACCTGGCCTTGAACACCTCCAGGGATGGGGCAGCCACAGCTTCCCTGGGCAACCTGGGCCAGGGTCTCACCACCCTCACAGTGAAACCATTTCTTCCTTATATCTAGTCTAAACGTTCCCTCTTTTAGACTAAAGCCAGTACCCCTCGTCCTATCGCAAGGAAGCCTGAGCAAGAACTGGGTGACGAGGTACATACACGGAGGGAGACCAGAGCCAGCAGGGTAGAGATCTGTTCTCCTTTTCTCCCCAATTCAGACAGGCGCACGCACGCCGCCTTCTCTCTTCCACAACTTGTGCTAGTTCCTTTTCTAAGAGTTTAGGGCTCCATCCTGCCAGTTTCACAGCATAACCCCGAGAGAAATCAAAGACCTAGGGAAGACACCAGCCTGCCAGAGACACTCCTGTTGGGCTCCCCAGAGGATGCAACGGGCTCTGAGTGCAGCCCTAAGCGAGGAGCCGTCGTTCCTGGTTTAAAGCTTTTCTAATAGAGATTTGAAGGGAAAAAAAAAAGAAAAAAAACCAAGAGAGTATGGTGGAGGCTAGAGGTGGAGACAGCTGTGTCTCGCTGCTGCCGCCCCGAAGCACGGAGCGGCCGACTGGAACGCCTCCGAAGGCTGAAGCCCCGTTTGGAAGCAGAGGGGAGGCCATCCCAGAGGATCCCGTTCCTCAGTACCTCTGAGGCCCCAGTACCGCTGCCTCCATAAATAGGGCTTCTGCAGCCAAGGGTCCCGTTTATGACACTTGTGGCGGCTCCTGCACGCTGGGATTGCCTCTCCTCTCCTCGCCGCCCTCTAGCAGAGGGCAGCGTACCGGCCCCACCTCCCAGGAACCGCGAAGACTTCTGTTCCCTTTAGTCCAACAACTACCGCCGAGTGCCGACAGGTCCTTACTGTATGTATCTCTTGAGTTCTTGGCCGCTGCATCTGGACCAGTGGTAACGATGAAAGGCAGCCTGCACCAAGGGAGCCATAACGCTCCCCATCGCTGTCTCGTCCCCACACCGGTTCCCCTGCCCGTCGTGCTCCATTCCCAGCCTGTAACAAAGAACCGGCATCAGAGCCCAGGCAGTGTCCCCTCTTCCGCTGGTAAAACATCTGTAAAGACAACAGTTTCTCACGCGCATGTAATCATGCAAAATGAGACCGTTCTTTGCATTCTACAGATACCACCTGCGTTTCACAGTGACCTTCTCTGATGCCAGAACGTAAGGACTCTCTGAATACTCTTTCATTTATACTTCTTTTTTTATTTGTTAATACCAGGAATGAACTAGATGATGATGACTTCTTAGGCTTCGGATAAAGGAGAAGAACAATTCTGCTCATTCAGACATTGAATTGTTCATGTTTGCATACTCATTTATCAAAAGCACCTACTTAAACACACAGAGCTAACATAGTTATCGTGTTGCATCTCCAAAGAGGTAACACGGTTAGCGCCTTCCATCTCCAAGCATCCACCCGGCACAGCGTAATATGCAAGTGACCCGGTCATCTCCAGTTGGGCTAAATTCCTCCCGGTGAGCTGAAAAAGGAGCCTGCACTACTTAAGGAAGACAAAAATCAGATCCTCAGTGCCTGACATTAATTCATCCAGCCAGCTAACAGAGATCCTTGCTTAATCAGTTACTCCCATGTTACCACTCTTGAAGAGGTGCCAAATCTAACAAATCAGCACTTTCAGTCAATGAGAAGAAAGGAATTAAGGATGCTTGACCAGCTACTGTCTCTGCTGCCTGGGCCTTCCAGGCTTTACTGACCTCTTCAAACAAGTTCCCCCTCTCTCTTCCCCCTCCTTTCTTCCACCACTTACCTCTTCATTGCTTAAAACACTGACGCATTCCAAGGGCATGGAAATAAAACGGGCATAGCATTCATATAGCCAGTCAAATTAAAGCACTTGAAGCAAGCAGGGGATGCAGCGCCATATTTTGCCGGTAACCCGATTGTAAAAGTCAGACTTACACGTGACCAGTTTCATGGGCAACAACGAAAGCCGATGAGAAGCCATCCTCGTGGTTGAGCGTACAGCTTCGGACCGGGTGACACATGCCAGTAACAGGAGCATACCCTATTGAGAGACATCACGGCTGATTCTTTTACCCCTTACATTTATTTTAAACGAGATCCCTCCCCACAAACTTCCTAACTGAGAAGAACCTAGGATTGTTTTCTTTTGATCGTCGATTTTTTCCTCTGCCTTTGCCACTGCTGTCAAACGGAGTAAATGACATACTGGGATCGATTCCACAGACGTCTGTGCTACTTCAATCACTTCCACGTTTATCACCAAACAGGCACAAGATTCCTCTTGGATTAAAAGGCAGAGCTACAGGCTGGGATTTTTTGCACGTGTTCGTATTAGTACCTTCATCTACGTACTGCCCACTGCATAATGCATGTCTTTTCCTCAGGAAAAGCTAAATTCTTTGTGCCGACAGGGAAGTGTGCCTCACATCTCAGCCGCACCGGCACGCCAGCCCAGACCTGAAGGAGAGCTCAGAGCCTTACCTCCCCCCGGAAGGGGAAGGGAGCACAGCGGTACCGACGTCTCCAGCTGGACGGCCAAAGCACGGTCCCACCCAACACTCTTATTTACCTGCACTGACATAAATCACACTTAGGGAATTTACCTCTCGTTACCATCAGCTCCTTGAGTCCTAAAGATTAACGCAGGTATCAAAGTAGCTGGTACGCTATCTATAAAAGAAACCTCCAGCCAAGGGTGCAATGAAATAAAAGTGAAGTTGAACGCCAAGTGCACTGAGCGACCCTAGTGATCCCCGCACACGCACGCACCCCCCCGGCGTCTGAAGAAAGCAAACGCCTCTTTACTTACGTCTCTCAAGTAAGACACTCAATCTGCTACACTGAGAGAGAAGTGGCACGGACTACCCACGGCAAGGTTTACTGGCTTTTTAAAAAGTATGTAAAACAAATGGGAGGAAGCACTGTCTCTCCACAGCAGAGCAACGAGTCCAGGCTCAGGCTGTCCACGTGGGCCTTTCCTAAAGCCGGAACAGGGAACTCAAAGTTCTGGTGAGTGTCCGTGCTTTCCCCAACAGGAGCAGCTCTCAATACATCTACAAAACTGAACAATTCCTTAAGTATTTGCCAAATAAAGGCCTACGTTGCTTATTGTCTCAGGAAGGCATAACAATGCAATTTTCCAATTTTCCTCTTTTCCGGCAGACGCCAGCCGCGAAACACCAAGGCCAGATAGTTTTGCGCCGGGTCAGCTGCATTACCTTGCATACCAGCAGGCCCAAAATCTTGCCTGGTTAAGAAGATGGCATGGTCGTGGTGCTCGGAGTGACTGGGGTCCGACTTCTGCTGCTGGTATGCCCAGCGGCAAACGTTCTCCAAGCTTCTCGAGGGGTTCCCCCTTTCAATCAAGCTAATGGACTGAAAGAGCAACACATTAGACCCAGGAGCTCCTAAAGGTAGGGAACTCAGACAAGTCCGGATTTTCTTGGAGCACCAAGCAGGTCCCCGTTTCTCCCCTCCTAATACCCTACCACCCATGACAGCCTTCCTGCCTACGAGAAAAGAAAGCGCGTATGTTAACAGTGACCACGCACGTGTAATAGCACATCTTTCGGGGGTTTTTTTGAAGACAGTTTAATGAGTGTTCACATTGTCTACAAAAATAACTGCCTTTCTGCGCGTAGCCTGTAACGTGCAGGAGGAACACACAACTCGACGCTAGGACTGACTAAGGACGTTTTTATTTCTTTTGTTGGAACTTGCTTACATTCTGGACCGCCAGAGGACAGCGTGACTGAGGTGAGGTGAATGAGCACGTGGTGACACACACAGCCCGTGCGGAGGAAGTGAGTAACACAAACACACAGGGCAACACCTCGACTGGTGCAGAACACCCTAGTGCTGGTACACGCGCACTGAGCAATGTAGACTCAACATCATGTTCTGTGAGACTTCAGCTACAGCATGTGCCTACAAGCTCAGTAAATTTAATTACCAGACAAACATCACACTGGTCTTTTGAGTTGCCCAAATTCGATGTCCCAGTGAAGCAGACCTGATACGATCTTTACCAAACCCTAAACAGCATTACCGCTTTCTTCTCATCCTGAACAATTTAACAAGCATTTGTTTCAAAACTCTCCGAGCGTATTTTACCAGCAGAATCAAATGTACTGCGACTGTTCTCTGGAACTAGCTGTTCAGTAGACTCCTGTTTCCACAGCCCTTCGTGTGATTCACCAGGACTATAATTACGAAGGAGATGAAGGCGGAGAACTGTTTCCGAGGCTTGCTTACCTTCGCATACCCCAACATGATCATTCGGACCAGCACGACGTTTATGTGAACACCCAGGGACTCATCGTGGTAAATCTCATTCACCTGAGAGAAAAAAAAAAAAGGTAAAAATTAAAAAGGGGACTTCCAAAGCCACACATATGTTATTTCAAGTGCCTGTACCACCACAGTCTTCTCGTCAGAAGAGGATTCCAGTCTCAAACCATTTCCATGCGGTGAGAAATGCAGACTACACTTCCCGTCGTCACATTCCCCCTCCCACGGAACTTTCTGAAGCACATGTCAAGAGTCCTCTCAAGTTTAATGGCCTTTGGAGCCAGGCCAATAGCAAAGGCGACTGGGGAAAAGAAAGACTTCCAGTTCAAACCCCGCAAATCCTTATCTGAACGCCTTGTTTCACTCGTTTGATAAACATAATGAGGGAAATGAGGTTATTCCTGAAAGCAAGGTTGTAGCAGTGTGTTCAAGTTCACCGCGGGATTTAAAAGCAGATAGAGTTTGCTTTAACAACAGATAAACCCACCACCATCCATCCCACGGGGCCACCTCTGCTATGCCATCTGGCCACTTGAACTGTGGATAAATTCCAGATTCTGCTCCTATTTGTTTCGTCAACCATTTGTCTCACTTCAACCAGTTTAAACACATGGGATGAGTATTTTAGTGGGGAGAGCGAGCGAGCATATTTTTGTTCATTTTGTAAAAGATTCTGCTGCCAGTAGCTCTCGCCCAAGGAAACGTGCCATTAACTTCAGCAGGTTTGCCCTTGGAAAATACTTGAGGATTTGACTTGAAGCCATTTTTGCATTCTGAAGCCCTAGGCTGGGAAGGCAGAGTATTGAGACAGTGACGTGAACAATGAGGCTCCGTCTCTACACGCACGTAGGCACGTGTTTAGCTTTAACGATGCGAACAGTGCTCTTGGTTCTAAACCAATCTTAAAATTAATGGCCAAAGCGTTTCCAAATCCCAGAAATGCTTTGGAGATTTTCATCTGAAAGTTTTAAAGTCAACAGCGTTGCCAGACATGCAAACGCTGCAGTATACCTTACAAGGGAATGATATCTCCAAATAGACTTGATTTCTGCAAGTCAACGCGTTCCGTTAAAAAAATTCACCAGCTGCATAAAAACAGTAACGTTTAGGCGATCTGGAAAGCCTTACTACATTTAAAACAACTGCTGGCCTGAGAAAACACCCATCGGTAAGACAACCTCACGAGACCTCAAAACCCTAGTCCTCTAGGATGGCAGAAAACATACAGGAAAGAGCAAACTTCAAAGCCCGCCGGAGTCCTCACAAACCAGCCCATGGCTTTGCACCAGATGAGGTCTGCAGAGGTCTCCAATGAGAGCTCTACACACCATTTAAAGGCAGAATTTTGATTCAAGTGTTTTTCGCCCCATTTCCAAAGGAAATAAAGATAGTCACTCCCTCTGTTAGTTTTAATGCCCCAATGAATTTTGGCCCCATTTACCACCTTCCAGCAACACTTGCAAAACAATGAAGACCTCAAAGAAATTAAGGATCTGGAAGTTTTGGGAAAAATAAGCAGGTGATGAAAAGTCCTATTACTGCTGAGAAGGAAGGAAAGACTGCATATCCTTTCCCACACACACAGGGGCTCGGAGAACGCTCCCAGGACCAGAGAAGCTCGTGTCCCACTGGAGAGCCCAGCCCCAAGACAGAAATCCAGAGGCAACGCTGCAGTTCTCTGCTCACTGGACAACTGAAATATTTCATGGTGGGTTTTGTTTTGAAGAATTTTTTTTTTTTTAGAAGCAACTAATACTGCTGCCCTACTTTTTCGAGATACATTAGAATTAGGTGGTCACTTTTGTACTAAAAAAGAGTATTTGTGGAAGTGAAGTTAAAAAAAAACAGAATTAGGCAGATGGGTCAAAAATTGTTCTTCTTGAGGACTTTCCTTGTGTCTGGGAAGGTGAGAAATGTCCCGCCACCAGAGTATAAATTAAGGGGCTAAAACATCTGCAGGTCATCAATGAAGTTACTCATCGCCCTAAAAACGAAATAAATATTGTATTATGGGTAATCGGTGAAAAATAAATACCACTATTCAGAGGCCGGTATATTTGGGCAGGATTTAGAGGTGGTTTTTTTTTTTTTCAGTCAGGCTAAACAGAACTTCCCCCTTCCCCTCAGGGAAAAAGGTCATTCCGAGTTGTCCAGACTGTGGGACCTGGCACAATGATTTTAGCCCATGGTTTATAAAAATGCAATCCCTTCTAGGACCAGCTAAGAACAGACTGGCAGCAGGACAGTTTTACAAGGAATGCGCACATAACTCAGACTGCCCGTCTTGTGAAACAATTATTCCAAAGTTCAGTTATTCATCTCATATTTTCTCCCCATCAATGCAATAACATTGCTCCCACAAAGGTCTGTGTCAGAAAAAACATTCACAATTTCCCTTGCACCAAGAAACAAGCAGCTTCCCAGGAAGGACTTTCTCAGAGACAAAAAGGATCCTGGAACTGACCTAAAGATTCACGTCTTCGTCAAGATATCTCCGCAACACCGTTTTTTACCCCAAGCCGCCTCCTCCCCCAGCTCAGCCCAGTCCCTGCCCAGGCAGGGTGGCCGCAGACCCCGCCGGCCGTCCTCCGGGGGTGCCCAGTCCGCACCACGGACAAGCCTCCGGGACAGCCACTGAGCCGAGGCAAAAGGACCGGCGGGAACAGTGCTGGACTCGGGCTTTTCTGGCAACCTTTTTATTAAGAGAATGTTCTAAAAGCTCGATACTCTTCTGTGTACGTCAAATCTCCTCACATTTACTTTGCATCATGTTTTCTTCTCCTTTCCTGTTTTACCCGCACCTTCTTTACAAAGTCACGTAAAAAAGACCACCACTGTAAACATCGTGATAGGAAGGAGTAGGTCGTCACAAAAGCATTCCGTCTAAAAGAGAAAATGCTCTTTTCTGTCGTGGACCTCGGGCTGCGGCGTGCACAGGCTCCCCATCCACAGCTACTGGCAGCAGACGGAGCCGCGGGCGGTCAAGGAAAGTGTTTTGGGAGAGCGCATCAGCCCTGCTGTTCGCAAAGGCGAACGGTTTTAAACCTAAACACACAGTATTCCGCCATCACCTTTAACGAAGACTTATTGTTGATGTTTCATGAGGGATGTGGTAAAAAGGAAACGATTCCCTGCTAGTACTGTGTTGAGAATATTTTGCTTCTCATACGAATAATAACTTTTCATCTCCAACTTTCCGGATTCAAAAGTAAACTTGTTTCCACCTTTGCCAAAACTACGTTAACCCCTCATTCACACTCTGGAGCCATACAAGTTACCCGTGCCGTTTAGCACAGGCGCAAGTCACCGCTCAGGGGAAACCGGCATTTCTCCTGCTTCGCCGGACCAGCGCGGCAGCATCAGCTCTCGTCTCCACGCGGAACCGCACGGCAAAGAACGAGCGGCCCTCCCACTTCTCTCCTTTATCTGAGGTATTAACCACCAGGCAAGGTCTAGAGACCAGAGAAAGCCAAGAGATGCCTCAGTTAAGGGAGACGTTCAGGCCCCGCTGTGCACTGCGACGCCGAGGCAGAGTGAACGGAAAGACGAGAAGCAGTGATGGAGAGAGGAAGAACTGCAGGTAGCGAGTGGGCACGGAGACCTCTGGTGGAACTTTTAGACCTATCTGGCACTGTCTGCTCTTACTGAAGGTAATCATAGAGCTCTCATTGACTTCAGCACGAGGGCAGCAGACTGAAGTTGTTATTTAGGAAGAAGGTGGTACCCACAGAACGGCAATGCCAGCGGACAGGGATCACTACAAGAGGGATTCTGCCAAAAGCAGCTCACAATTTGAGAATGAAGGATGTGTGCAAGTACCACTCCGCTGGCTAATTTTGGTTTGTTCTGAAGAAAAGAACGTTGAAAGATACTGCCAAGTCCAAACCTGCTTAGAATCCCTCAGTACAACCTGCTGCCCCCCTGTGCATATCCTTCCGATCTCCGATACTTTAATCCAGGGAAGCTTTGTCTTAAGCAGCCACCCAAGGGAGGTGCCGGCCAGCCAGCTCTGGCACCGAGAGCAGCACGGTTGTGTCAGCACGGCACGGTGCCCAGCATAACCAGTCTTGGCACGGGGTTGAATGAATGTGACTTAATACCGCTTTTTTTGTACTCGAGCACAACAGCGTTGCTTATGATGCCCATGTAGATCTCTTCTTCTGAAGGTACGCTGGCGCTATCTTGCACGTGCTGCATTGCACGTGGCAAAACCACCCTTAACTTCCCTGCTGGGGAAGACAAGTCTCGGCAAGTCACCGTCAGCCTCGCCAAAATCCCCACGATTGCTCGTAAGGCCCATCACAAATTCCTTCTCATCTCGAGCCTCCCATATTCAGCAAAGGATCCAAGTTTAGATATGGACATGGACCTGTTGGAGTGGGTCCAGAGGAGGCCACGGAGATGCTCAGAGGGCTGGAGCTCCTCTGCTGTGAGGAAGGCTGAGAGAGTTGGGGGTGTTCAGCCTGGAGAAGAGAAGGCTCCGGGGAGACCTTAGTATCTGAAAGGGGCCTACAAGAAAGCTGGAGAGGGACTTTTCACAAGGGCATGGAGTGATAGGATGAGGTGTAATGGCTTCAGACTGGAAGAGAAGAGATTTACATTAGACCTCAGGAAGAAATTCTTGACTCTGAGGGTGGTGAGACGCTGGCCCAGGTTGCCCAGAGAAGCTGTGGCTGCCCCATCCCTGGAGGTGTTCAAGGCCAGGTTGGACGGGGCTTGGAGCAACCTGGTCTAGCAGGAGGTGTCCCTGCCCATGGCAGGGGGTTGGAACTAGATGATCTTTAAGGTCCCTTCCAACCCAAACCATTCTGTGATTCTATGATACGCAAGGTTCAGTTCTTGGACCTTCACACCACTAGACCCAAACCTAAACCTGCACCATAAGGCAGGCTGGTGTCTGCCAGGCAAGTTCCGCTGTGCTGAGCTGTGGCTGCCCATGCCAACCATGCACCGGACTGCACCAGCCATGGTCCCAGAGGCTGGTCATCTTCTAGGAACAAGCAAAGACTCGCTCACATGCTTTCTGATTCTCTCAAGCCTAAAATAGCAGCTCCTACTAACTACAAAGACAGGCAGCTACTAGACGTACATTCACGGCCACGCGAGTCTTGCTGTCGATTCACCCGTGTCTCAGAGGTGACCCACAGAGCAGCCCCAGTTCAGCAGCTGGTTTCTCCTCCAAGAGCTTCACACCTGGCTTCCTAACACAGCCCAGCCAAAGCCCTTCTGTGTGCGCCCCAGAGGAGGGGAGGAAGGGAGAATTAAATGCCTTGGGCTCCAAAACACAGACGTTACTCAACTTAACAGCCCCTTTTCATCAAACCAAGGTTCTACAGCATCCATCCGCTTCTCGTTGGAGAGCAACTCCCCCGGCATGCTGAAACGCCACCGGGACAGAAAACATACAAGCTCACAATTACAGAAACAGTAGGAAAGGCGTAAGACTGAACAAAGCTCCAGGCTGTAAACCAGGCAGACTAAACTCCCTTTTTCAGTTACAATGTGCGTGCGTGTCTGGAGTTTCTTCTTCTAGATTTATAGCACAGTGTAACTCTATGCACAGTTATTATAATGCTACGCAGAGTTATGCTGGAAAAGATATCAGTTGCTTTGAATTCACAGAGAGAGCTTTTTTTTTTTTCCCCCTCTCAGATTCTATGGATCGGAGTTTCGAACTGCTGATCCTGATTCTGGGAGCTGGGACAGGCGGGGCAGATTTTCAACGATGCTCAGCATGTTTGTGCACTTGGAAAACTGAGATGGGACGGTGACAGGCAAAAGCTGTGTGCTGCCAAGGTGGGCTTTTTTGCTGTTTTTTTTTTTTTTTAAAAAAAAAAAAAGGACCAGGCTTTAAACATCTAAAAAGTAACTGGGGTGTTACGACAATGAGACCATCCCTGTGGGCACACTTTGTGCTGGCCCTGTGCTTCCCCCTCAATACTTGAGGAGTCCCCTCTGTACCTAAGCAGTACGGTCACTCACACGTGGAGGATGTGTGTTGTTGGCAGCACAGTTCCTTATGAACAAATAGCTTATTTAGAATCACAGAATGGTTTGGGTTGCAAGGGACCTTAAAGATCACCTAATTCCAACTCCCTTCCATAGGCAGGGACACCTCCCGCTAGACCAGGTTGCTCCAAGCCCCGACCAACCTGACCTCGAACACCTCCAGGGATGGGGCAGCCACAGCTTCTCTGGGCAACCTGGGCCAGTGCCTCACCACTCTCACAGTCAAGAATTTCTTCCTAGTATCTATTCTAAATCTTCCCTCATTCAGTCTGAAGCCATCACCCCTTGTCCGATCACTACATACCCTTGTGAAAAGTCCCTCTCCAGCTTTCTTGCAGGCCCCATTTAGCTGACAGAGGAGCTTGCAAAGGGACCAAAGAGACCTTCTCTAGATATGGCAACTCATTTTGAGTCTGAAACACAGGAGGTAACATTTTCAGCCTCAGGTCTCCATACCCACGTAGCCATGCGGCCACTGCCCAGCATGCGCTCAGCGGGAGCTGTGGAATGGTGTTTGGTGCGGGATGTGTTACGGGACAACCACACGGGTCACCGCTCGGACCAAAGGCTGAGGGCATGGGAGACAAGTCCTTCTGAATGCAGCGTTTCCATCATTCTGAGTTATCTGCGTTGCACCTGAGGTCTAACACAACGGCGCCGTCCCGAGAAGTCTTGTACATGACCCTGAGCCTTGCTGCCTCCCTTCCCATCGTCACTGATCTCACCTCTTCCATTCACCCACTGGGAGGAGATGTTCCACCAGCCTCATCAGCTGCAAGGGGGTCGCTCCCGTCACCCTGGCAATCACCCGTCCCCTGCACGTCATTAAGGCTTCAATGAAGCAGACGAAGGAGGGAGCCTCAATTAACCTTGGCATGCGCTAGCACCGCTGGCAGTGTCCCTGCCCACCACGGCAGGTATGGGGTTTGGACCAAGGCAAGGCATTAAATGAGCAGAAAACGCTAAAGAAAAAAATTATCATCAGGATTACAAGGACTGAAGGCCAAATTCACCATACGTGTTACTCACGCTGGCTGTCCCTCCTGGAGTGGAATGCTGTGTACTAAGGGGAGCTGAAATGGGGTTTTGGGGATGAGAGGGACTGAATTCTCTTAGTCGGGAATGATGGCGGCTGATGGGACGCAGAATAAAGAAATGTTACAAAGATGATTTGTGAGCCTAAGGAACCATTTTTAAATTATTCCAGGAATAAAAAGGTGAGTGTAAAAAATACAAGAATCATTTGTACATTCATCAAATCACTATTAATTGTAAGCCTATTCTCTTATAATCTGTCCTTAGGATATTTTTTTTCTTTCCTGGAAAACCTTATGACCCCCACAGCTTCTAGAATGTATCCATATGGCTCTGACAGTCATATGCATTAAGAAAAGGCCACACATTGCAAGGGATCAGACACCTCCTTTCCATTCCTTTCACGTATTTTTTGAGACTTCTTCTAAGATAGAAAAAAACAGAAAACAATTTAGGTTGAGCAATTCTAGTATTCAGTGCTGGTACAGTACACGACTTTTAACGCAGTGTCAACTGTGCTCTTCTGTAACGTGCATTTCCACAGAGTCCAATAGTGTCGGCCAAGACTGTATCTTTAAACGCAGCATTTTGCCATTGATTTTACAGCCAGCAATGTCTACGGAGACAAAAAATACTTGCTAACCTCCTAAGACACACTGTGATAAAGCAGCTCCATGAGTGTCTGGACCTGTGCAGTTTCTCTGTAAATACGGATATTGCCACAGGAGTGAAGGAACAGACATGACTAAAAGGTTTGCTTTCTTTCACAGCGCCGTTAGGTGTTTGGAACACTTCTTTGCCCTGCGTGTTTATTCTTTAACCAGGTTTCCTTCAGAACTGTGTTGCCGGAGAAGTTAGGAATTATTAGAAACGTATCAAGTTTACAATTTTTCCCCGCTGTTTTTCAACTATTTCCAAATTCTTGGAATTACCCTAGAATGTGCCCTAGAAAACTACTGCGAAAAAGATCAATTAAAGGAACATCTTGAAAAGAGAGAACCGTACCCGACAGCAGACAAAATAATCCTATTTGTATCAAGCACGGTCTCCCAGATACTCCTGCGAGAGTTCACAAAAGCCTTTCAACATTCCAAAACAAGCAGTGCAGCACCGTGAAGATACTCACGATGTTCATGAGGGTGAGGAGGTAGTTTTGGACGTGTTCTTTGCCATGGAAGCGGACGACGGAGTCATCCACACCCAGCAGCACCTCAATGTTGTAGTCGTCGTCTCCCGCGTGCCGGCGTCGCCGCAGGGTTTCGTTCAGCTGCTGCTCCGCGCTGCCGTACAGGGAACTCAGCTCTCCGAGGCCACCAAGAAGAGACGCTACAAGAAACAGGAAGACATCAACATCCACCCCAGTTCCATCTCAGAAACATCCTCCTGCACGACGTCCTCACCTGCAGAGTCACCACTCCTTTGGATAAAATAAATCAGGAACTCTGAAGAGATTATTCTAGTGGCGCAGGGGGTAGAGGAAATCACCAGATAGCCAAAGAAAAAATTCATTCAACCATCTGGTTCTATAATTTATCGCACGGTTCTTATTTCAAGCATAAAATTCATCCCGAAGGAGATCTAGGCCAGATACTTCACTTGCTAACCCAGAATTTCCCCCTTCCTTTTTCACAACACATCAGGCCCGTGTCGCAAAGTGCCACACACACGGGATGCCTCAGCGTTCCCTGGGGATACCATACAACGCTAAACGTGGCTTTAGCACTCACAAGCAACGTGGGCAGCCCCAGCTCATGTGGAAAAGATCTCAAACAGCAGCGTGGTGTGTTTCCCCTCCTCGTAACCCAGCTAGAATTTCTGACCGACTCAACTATTTTTGTAATTCTTTGTTTAAAAAGTAGATGTTGGAATATCCTCTCCTGTGAATATCACAGAATAGCAGAAGGGTCCCCTGAAGACACGGGTCGAGGGGCAGAGCTCAGATGGACCATTCTCAATGGGCTTTTTGGGGGATGCATTCAATAGCCTATAGCTGAAATGACTCAGAAGCTATTTCTTCCACTTCGGACAGTAAAGCAAAACATCACCGTGGATTTTCGACAGGAAAGAAGTCCCAACTGTAGGCTACTCAGTTCTTCCTAAATCTAAGCCCGCACAGCAACAGACTCTAAGCAAGACCCAGCAGTGCAGAGACCTGTTTGGAACACCTCACACTGCAAACCATTGCCTGCCTACCGCACTCCGAGGGACCGGGCTGCTCCCAGGCATCCTGGTCTGAGCCACGCAGGACTCATTTCTCTTCTAATGCTTGGGAAAACTGTACTTTTAGAAGATTCTAGGGTCTGAATTTGTGACTATTTACTCTATAGGCAGCTACGATATACAGGTGTCAAGGTCTCAGTGTTTTCGAGCTCGCCAGGTGCAGGGATGAGGAGGAGCGAGACCCGGGCACTTGACCCAAGCTGGCCAACAGGATTATTTCATACCACGGACGGCACTTCCAATAGAAACTAGAAAGTTCGCTGTGAAGTCCTCTCTCTTCCTTGATGGCGGTGATCCTGAGAACTCCTTCCCCCAGTGCCGGACCCCCGAGCCCTTCCCTTCCTCCCAGAGCTGTAGCGCTCACCGTGTCCGACATTTGCTGTCCACTTCTGGGATTGCACAGCTTCCTACAGATAGAATGGGCTGAGTATAATCCTTGTGTATTTTATATTGGTATTGGGATCAATACTGGTTCTTTAGTATTATTGATGTTAATTATCTATTCTATTAAATCTCTTTATATTTCAACCTCTGGGTTTCCTTGCTTTTTCCCTGATTCCCCTTCCCGGGTGGGGAAGGGTCAATGGGGTGATAAAATAATTGTCTAAATGACAAGAAACTGTTGTGGGTTTCTCAAACTGTAACACCGTGTCTCCGGCACAGCGACAGCCAGGGAGCATCCCCATTCCCTGGCTCTTCCATTGAGAAGAAAGAGACGATACCACCCTTAAATGTGCAGGGATCTTCCTGCTCTACGAACCCAGCAAGAGCACCCAGCGTCCAACGGCCAGAACGCAGAGGAGGGTCCTGCCTGCCACTTGCGTTGACCCGCATTGTGCCGGGCCATGTTCCCAAAGGACGGCACAGCTCTCGAGCCCTTCTTCTCTGCGCTGAAGTTGATGAAAGCAAAGGTTGCAAGGACACAAACTGGCCCTTCGCGTGTTTTTAGGCAAGACTGCCAGTAAACTGGATGCCAGTTTTGCTCGTGGAAGGACAGCAGGACCAGGGCCAACGTTGCAAAATGTGCTGGACGGCCGCGCTGTAATTCATCGTGAGCACGTTCAGCTACTGGCAGAATTAGCTGGGAAGCCTCTCCCTCCCGAGTATCACCGTGGTTCACAGGTAACACATAAATAACTCTCCCCAAACCCCACATCAAATGGCAAGGCCGTCCCTAGATGTTTTCAGAAGCTTAGCCTGCCACCGCGGGGGAGAGACCAGGTCTGCAAACAGCTTTCCAATTCCACCGCAAGTCCTCTCGCTCTCAAGAATGCGAACCCTGTGATGGCACACAAGTGGGAAATTCATAGACAGGCTCCAATTCTAAAAATGGCTGCAGCTGGCACAGCTGCCGAGCGCAGCGTCCAAGGGAAACACACCCGTAACGTCCTCCTATCGCTGTGCCCGCGGCGCGAACGGGACAGCGTGAGATCCCTTCGGAGAGAATCCGCGCTGTGCAGCGCCGGCGGTTTGGCCGTCACTTCCCTTCTTAAATAGGTGGTTTTTGCGGTTCAAAGGAAGAGGAGAATCTCTTTTTGTGCGCAAGTGAGCAGGCAGAGTGAGTCGGAAAGGATTCCTTTTTTTTGCAGCCCTCTCTAATACGTAGCCACTTTCTGCACACAGAGGGTATTCTCAGTACGCCGGTATTTTCCACGCATGCACCCACAGAGTATTTTTCCCACCAGAGCAAGAAAAAAATAACCTCACCCTAGGAAGAAAAGTAATGACCACTTTTGGCCCAGATTTGAAAAAAAGCAAAAGTCATACTGGAAACGTTTTCCAGCGTTGAGCGTCCCACCTCCTGAAACGCAACTTGCAATCTTCTCTCTGCAGAAACCCCAAACCTCCCCCTGGCTGGGCTCAGTGGGAAAAACCCAACCCTTTCCCTCCGCCCGGTACGCAGCATATTCCATGAAACGTACCAGGACTTCTGCAGACCTTACGCAGTACCCACTTTTCCTGGCGCCGACTGGTTTTTAATTTTTTGTTTGCTGCTCTCGGTGCTGAGTAAGTGCGTTACTCCTTAACAGAAATGCTAACATTGGGCAAACTGTCGACTTTAAGGCCGATCTGAGGTACCTCTCAGCTAGTAAACACTCCGCAAGCCTCACTCTGCGCCTCGCCTTTCCCCATACCTTGCTGGGAAGTGAAGCTGTGGGGTCTTCTCCCTAAACGCACCCACTGCAGATGGCTATGCCCTGTCCAAAAAGTACAGCGTGATACCAGTGGTTTATCTATTCTCTCTGTTTTCCACAATCCAGCACTTCAGTGACTTCAGAGCAAATCAGTCGGAATCAATCCCAGGTTATACGTACTGACGATAGCTCCGGTGGCAAATGCTGCCATCTACATCCATCGCCAAGCGCTCAACGGAACCTTAAGGGCAAAGGGATGACAGTGGGACCCACGGGAGCGGGAGCGCCAAGCGGGAAGATGCCTACGTTCCTACAGCCCAGCCATTAAATCTCTTCATTCACGCTGTTGCTCACAGTTCAGCTGAGTACTCGGGCACCTGTGGAAATTTTAGAAGAGCTCACAGAGTCAATGAATCTTTTCATAGCATTAAAGTCTGTTCCAAATACCTCAATCAACCTGAAGTTTTTTTACCATAATTGATCACCATTAATTTTGGCTAGTCCCAAGAAGCTTGTTCTGTGCTCGCTGGCTTCAGCCGAGGTGTAGGGAAGGGGGACCAGCAGGTATCCCTTCTGAGCAGCACAGAAAGCGTCCTCAGGTGTGTTTTGTTCAGGAGATGGCATTATTCTTATAAATAAAATACGCACACGTAATTCAGAACCTACCAGGCACGTAGACGCGGAGACAAACACATTAGATATTTTATCTAATCTAGTCTACAGAAGACTGTCCGAGTTTGCATCTGGTCTATGCACCACATCACTCCAAATGAGACTAATTACAAAGCCAACCCCTATGTTTACCGTGCAGCTGCAGTGAAAACCGTCTATCTCCTTTCTGTGCTGAGAGCTTCCCAGCTCTGGAAGGGTGAGCTTCTCAGAACGCCGCAACCCCTACAATTCAGAGTTCTTTCAAAAATTTATGGATGCTGCAGCAGGAGACGACATCATGGAAAAATCTTAGAGAAGGGGTATTTACTGCAGTATGAGCGCGACAGCCAGTGAAGACATCAGTCATTCTCCATTCCAACCATTCGGCAGGAACTTACCGGTACCCGTAACAGAAGGGTACCTGAATAGAAGTTCATAATGAACCATAACAGAAGTTCAGCCCGAATGCTTCTTGCGCGGAATCTCTGCTGATGCAGCAGTGAGGCTGCTGGCTGTGCTCGGCAAGACTTGCACAGGCTTTTGGTGTGGCAATAAATGACAAACGCCAACCATCCTTTTCCTTTCAACCCTCCCTCTCGCCAAAACCGAAAGGTATGTAAATGGTTTTCTTCAGTCCAAACTGTGCGCTCATACACACCCGTGCATGCCTGCTGACTTGCAGGGACAGACAGACAGACGTGCAGCACTAGTAAACAGGCGCTACCCATTGGTAGTGCCACCCTCTATCGGAACTCAGGACACAACACACAGCTAAGTCTCCAGGGGTCATTAGGCAACGGGTAAGAAACGCACGTGCTGCGACTTGCCCTGTGTATGACCATGGGCTTTGCATGTAATGGACTACAAAGAAAACTGGCATTCAAAGAAAAACGCATCATAATCTTCGTGTGTTAATCCACGGCTTAGGAAAACCTGAGATGCTTGGAGCTCGTGTAACTCTACTGAGCATCAGCACTACAGGGAGCACGTCATCTGCAAATATTTAAAAGAATCACAGAATGGTTTAGGTTGGAAGGGACCTTAAAGACCATCCAGTCCCACCCCCCTGCCCTGGGCAGGGACACCTCCCACCAGACCAGGTTGCTCCAAGCCCCGTCCAACCTGGCCTTGAACACCTCCAGGGATGGGGCAGCCACAGCTTCTCTGGGCAACCTGGGCCAGGGTCTCACCACCCTCACAGGCAACAATTTCTTCTTCTGAACAGTTTCCATGTAGGCAGTCCTGCAGAGTTGCTAGCCAAATATGACAGTAGTGCCTCTGGACACCCCCTTACCTGCACGTTGGAGCTGCTGTCACTAGGGAACGGAGAAATCCATCTTTCCTTATAAAACTCCTCTCTAGAGCACAGAGCAAGTAATTCAGACACAAGGAAAAGCTGGAGAAACGACCCCCTTCTTATGAGTGGGAAGAGGTCACAGCGATGCTTACTGACGTGAATTACTTAAATGAATCACTTGAAGACAACGGTTCTGTGCACGTTAATCTACAAAGCCTTCCCGGCAGCTTTGAGCGCATTGTCTAAGGCAGCAGAGAGAGACGGCTGCCGCTGCACGGCAACGTTCTCTGCTACGCACCGAGCAAACTAGTCTGTTTGTTTGCGGATTTGTGCTAGACAGACTAATCTTTCCTAATCTCATTCTGGAATTAGCTGGTTCATTATCTCTTCCTTTTTTATTTTGCTAGTCACCTGCACCTTTTACATCATGATCTTACCTGTCAGAAGAAGACTAGTCTGTGCTCTTTCACCAAGTGACACGGTTGTGCAAACATCTGGGGAGGAAGACAAAACACACAGCACTGCGCGCACATGTGCAGGTGCCTATTTTATTGGGTTTTTCCTCTTTTTTCACAGCACGCATCAGAGCCTGTCTACCATGCATCATCCAGCAAAAACGAGGAGAGCAAAGAACGACATCTTCCTCCAGTCCAGCCGGGGTTCCTCGGCCAAGAAAAGGCAGGAGGAGTTTTGTGCATGTAGCAAATGAAGTAGTGGAAACGGAAGACAGATGCACCCGAAGGAACTCTCCCCCACACGCTGCGTCACGTTTTGTTGAAAACCACGGCTGCTCACCTCCCCTTGTGCCACCTCCGGAGACTGGGAACCACGCTGCTGGAATCAGACGGCAGGTTCCCGTCAAGCACAAATAGATCTACAGAGCCTCGGCGTGAACTCAGACGCGCACATTCTCAAAGCCATAACCCCTCTGCAGACCAATAAAGTCTGCCTCCCTTCTAAATCCTTTTTACAGAAACACTGAACTTTTAACAAAAACTCCTACGTTAAAAATTGGGCATAACTGTACCCCTCCTAAATGCTTTCTGGTATTTAAAAAAAAAAAAGAGAAAAAGATATTCTGAGTTACAGCACGTATCTTTCCTAGAGCGTAACTTTAAAGGAATGAAACTACAGTTCTTCCTCTGCCATTAAATAAAGCTGTGATCTGCCCAGGTCTAATTTCATGAACGCTGCCATTAGTCAAGCCTCTGTATATCTAAAGAGAACCCTAAGCGTTTCTCACGTGGGAAGTTTCTTACAATCTTATTTTATACTGTAAAACAGGTGGGCTGAATTTTGCGATACAACGCCACCGCTATCAGCAGCATCCCTTATCTGTATCTCCACGTGCGTACGTTCCTCATACGTGTTTACTTGCTTAAGGAACGGCAGGGCGGACGTGGATGCTGCGCCCTTTCTTCAGCCACATCTCGCTCCGTGCAACCGAGCCGAGCGCGACACCTCGACACTTGTCCTGCGGAGCTGGCCCTGGAGCCCCTGGGGGACCTCGGTGGCACGTGAGGGCAGGCAGGAACTGCTCGGGGTGATCTTCACCATCAGACGGCTACAGCCCGGTGCCTCGCTCAGTCCCTGACTGATTCCCTGGTGTCCAAGAAAACCCAGCCATCACGGGAACACACAGGCTCTGAGATTTAGAGCTGTAAGAACAAGGCGGGGATGACCGCAGTGTGACTACAAACCCACCCGTTGTCACGGCGGGCACTCACTCCAAGTGACACCACACTCTGAGGAGCGAGGCGATGCCTCTCCAGGACACCAACCTCACAGACACGAGATGTGCGTCCAGCTCACCCCGCTCAATCTGTACAACAGCTGCCAACGTGCTTAGGGCCAGAAGATTTATGTCCTTTCCCATGTCTCTTCTGGAGACGCTCCTCTCATCTCACCAGATGTCTGAGCTGGCGGACAAGCGGTCTGAATCACAGAATCACCGGGGTTGGCAGGGACCTCTGGAGATCATCTGGTCCAACCCCCCTGCCACAGCAGGGTCACCTAGAGAAGGTTGCACAGGATGGCATCCAGGCGGGTTTGGAAGGTCTCCAGAGTGGGAGACTCCACCACCTCTCTGGGCAGCCTCTTCCAGTGCTCTGCCACCCTCAAAGTCAACAAGTTCCTCCTCATGTTGAGATGGAACTTCCTACGGTCAAGTTTGTGCCCATTACCTCTTGTCCTATCAATGGGCACCACCGAAAAAAGACTGGTGCCATCCTCCCAGCACCTTCCCTTTAAGTATTGATAACCATTGATGAGATAATCGGTGAGCACAAAGGGAGATGTCTCGACACAGCGGCAAAGCAGGCTGTGGCTCGTGCTGGGCTCCCGAAGGCTGACGGCTCTCCAGAGAGAAGCCCGGTTCCCCTGGCTCCTCCAGCCATGCTCCTGCATCCACCCAGCTGGAAAGCAACCGGTCCTGTGGGCAGGGCTGCCTTGAGCCATGGTGGCCCACAGCTTTCAGGCAGAGCTTTAGCACCTAGTATTGATAGCACTGCTCTTCATAGGAGTTGGGTTGTACTGGCTCCTGAGAAAAAGAACCACTGGAGAAGGAGGAATTGCATTTTAGGAAGGACTCTAAGTAAAGCGTGAACGCTGATCAACGGAGACCGGTTCCATGCAGAGAAAGGGAGCACGAGCCAAGACGTGTTTGGGGGGGGTTGCAAGCATGCCAGTGGGGTGGTTCTGAGCCCGACGGAGAGCCAGCAGCGGTGCTGGAGAAGGACAGCGTGTGTCGGGGTGCACCGGTGACATTGCCCGCGAGCCCCAAGCATCAGCCGGGAGAGCTTGGGCTGCGCCAAGCACCGACCCACCGCTGCAGCCCCGCTCCTCAGGAGCGGCGTGAGACCAACAGGGCAGTCACAACCAGAGGGTCTTTTGGGCAAAAGATTACGACCCGCCAACAAGTTTAGGAGAAGCAAGCATTTAACAGCCTAATTTAGCTTTTTCCTGAAAATACAGCCGGCAGCAGTGTCTAGGGAGGCTCCACAACTTCACTGATTCAAAACGAAAATAATGAAAAAATCAGTTCGGAACAAATTGAGAAAAATGTATATCCCTTCTTAACGAGTGCGTTAATGTATAAAATGTCCCCAACGACAGCTGTATTCTTAGCACCTAAAAAATTCCATTATGCTCTTTTCAAAGAAGGGAAACTAGGCCAACTCATGGCGTCACTTCTAAAGTTGCACTAAGGAGCCGTTGCACATTTTTCTAGTTGTGAAGCGCTGGATGAGGATGAGTTTCCGTGATTGCTTTCTCTCCTATAGTTTCTTGAAGCTCTGTGTTTTCTTCAGCTCTCAAAACCCGTGCTACCAGGGTGGAGACAGGCGTCCTCACCAAGTTCTGCTCTGCCCTTTTCTCCCCGTTTTCATGCTCAGATCTTTCAGGCTGCTACAGAGCTCAGTCTATTTATTTTTTTCCCTTGAACTTCTGTGCAGCTGCACCCAGGACGGCGACAAGAGAAATTACTGGACGCAAAAAATGAGCTGTAAGCTCACGTCGCGATCAAATGCAAGAAAGGTGTGGAGAAAAGGCTGGCTCCCTTAGGAAAGGCAGCCGACCAAGCCAGTGGCTCTGTTACACCCTGAGGATGCCGTTTAAACCCCCTGAAGGCAGCCTTGCTCATTTCGCAAAGCACAAGATTTGAAAAATGAATCACAGGATGGTTTGGGTTGGAAGGGACCTTGAAGCTCATCTAGTTCCAACCCCCCTGCCATGGGCAGGGACACCTCCTTGGTGTCCTTAATGAAGCAACTTTGCGAAGTAGACAGTAAAGGCACCCCAAGGAATTCTGCTTTTGAAGATATTTTTCTTTGCAGTACAGAATTCTCCACAGAAAACGCAGCTGGAAGGAACTGCACAGAGCTGATTTCAGTATTTAGCGGGTGGTCTGCCCGGGCTCTGCAACTCCTGGCCATTGGAGCCAACCGAGGTGGTGACATCTCACACTCCTTCCAGAGAAGTCAGCCACTCAAGAGCTTCCAGCGGCTCTGCGGGAAGGCCACCCGCACCTTTCACCGACAGGTCAAGACGACTGAATAAGGGTAGAAAGAGACAGAAAAAAGCTGTCATGGAAAAGTTATTCTGTAGCTTTAACTCCATTAAAGCCAAAGACTGAGATTTTATCCAGATTTTACCTATGCTCAATGCAGATCACATTGTCAATGGTCCTCAGCACCCTGCTTTACACAAGAGCTCACCGACCATGTCAATGTACCCATGGAATGTGGACAGATTTAGGAGAGTTTCAAGTATTATGGTGGATTTTTAACAGTTCCACAACACGCTTTGCTGACTGTTCCATTTGTTCTTTACTAATTACCTTTAAAGAATAATTTAAGATGTTGATGCCTTCTAAAGATCTGGCCCTTTAGACGTGGAACAAGAAGGTACCAGGACTGGATGGCCAGATGTTTTAGCAGCTGGCTCCCACACGCTGTAGCAGGAACACAAGAATACCTGTTGGCTTCTGCGGAGGTTTTCCCAAATAATTAGTATGAGAAACATAGCAGATTGCTTAATAATAGCAAAGGTCAATATACACACTTCAATAAGTCTCTGAAAGCCCCTGATTTTTTGCCTACTAAGGCTTATTTTGAAGTGTGCTTTTAAAAAGCCAGGCAAGAAAAGAAGACTCGTGTAGGTCAAACGTGGATTCTGAACAGTTCCAACAAACAGACTTCTAACTCATTTCCCCCGGAACTGTGTATATGCAGAATTTTTGTGGCACTGCTGGTAGTGCCTCATTATGAGGGATCAGTGCTTGCAAAAGAAACCACCCAGGTCGTCAAGCAGAAAATATTATGAGAGGATGTTCTCATTAGGTTCCGGGATGTGCTGAAACTTGTGTGCTCTGATTTATTAGGTCCTCCAAAAAAAAAAAAAAAGAA
>VYXH01007878.1:58842-135362 GCA_013397275.1 Burhinus bistriatus
TATTTATTAGGTCCCACAAAAAAAAAAAAAAGAAAAAAGAAAACTCCTATGAAGTTAGGCATTCTCCCTTATCTTTTCTTGAAGTATTGCATGAAATTGCCTTTTACTCCAGAAGCGTCAGAAGAAATTCCTGACAGCACCACAACAGTCTCTGTGGCATGAGAAGAATCTGTCCTTGACTTCAGCGGCACGGCCCCGGGTCCCCCCTTCCCACACCGAACTCCGACCCTGGGACTTGCAGGCTTGACTCTCAGATTCGGTCCCTCAGTATTGTTCTTGCCTTTGATGGCACCCATGTGCGAGTTTCGTTGTGACTCTTTGATTGACCGTTGCCAAAACTTCTGCTGGTTTGTTTTCGGCGGCTGAGCTAAAGGAAGAGTTTGTACCTGAAGCAACCCCGACCAAGCAAGTCGGCCATAAAAACACACGGTTTCACTCTACGTTAAGGGCTCGATCTGTTCAGTGTTTCCAGAAGCCAGGGGGTATCCTATAGGGTGTCTCTCTGGGATATTTCACAATAAATAAATTATTATCTATGAAATTTTGATAACACAAAGCAAGCCACTACTTATTCTTCTGCAGAAACATAGTGCGGTTACCCAGAGGAGAGAATCAGATTTACCATTTCCCTCAAGGCAGACAGAACGGTCACCTGAGCGTTAATAAAAACCACACCAAAAAACCCACCACAAACCACCAGCCGTTCCTCCTCTGCTCTGAAGACTACCGTAAATTTGCTGGCAAAAGACTGAAAGGCGCAGCAGAAAACCACGTTACCAGAAGACAACCTGGGTGTGATGGCCAGTTGTGCTGCTCTGGCGGCTTCCCAGCAAAACCAGTGGCAAACCAGTCCCCCAGCCAGCCAGCTCGGACCCATCCCACCCAGGCAGGGTTTCAAAAACATCTCAAACAACTTGCAGGGGCAGCTGGGTACGTAGCTTGTTTTTGAAAGTTCTGCTGAAACGAAGAGTTAGTGATTGCTAGGATCCTCACGGCTAAGAAGGAACACGGGTGAGATTCCGGCGTTTCCAACTTTACGGAGCCACTCAGCACCATATCAGACGGGGGTGGAAAAGGGACCGGTGGTGATGAGCCTTAGAAAAGCACCGGGCTGCTTCTTCGTGAGCGTGAACGACAGGGGCACCGAGACCTACAGCAGCGAGCGGATAGCGAAGAAAAGTGGGACCACCAAGATGCAAACCTTCTCTATTAAAAAAAAAACCAACCTGGTTTGAAACGCTCTATGTGCAACTTGCCTCAGCGATGTTGTCCGCATTGTGATAAACCTCAAGTTCTGCACACAAAAATGAGCAGATTTCACACAAACCCCAGAACCTTAAGTTCCTAACACCCAATTTCTTTCACTGGCGTACCCAGGCAGAGAGAGACAGTTGAGAAGCCGTGTCTCCATGGGAGACCTGCAGCCCCATGGTAAACACAGCCCTGGATCTTTAGATGTGTGATTCCTCCAGGCTTTTTGGCTACTTTTTAACTGAAAACACATTAAATTCTGAAGTGAATTGAAAACCCGAGGAAAACCACACAGCTCCCGCTGAAGGAAATGTCACCGGGAACAGTGTTCGAGCAAGCAATCCTGCATTTGTTCCTATTTTTTTCCCTTGGGTTCTCAGCTAAACAAGCATTGTGGATAATGGGGATAACGTGAATAATGGGGATAACGTGGATAATGGGGATAACGTGGATAATGGGGATAACGTGGATACTGCTCCTCAGCGGCGGGGACCCAGCTGGCCCCGCAGCCCAGCCCCGGTGCCGTCGGAACGCTCGGTCCTTCCCAGGGCTGCTGCTGAAAGGAACGGCATGGCTGCTCTCTGCCGCAGAGAGGGGAAGACGGGTCAGGTCCTCACCTGCCCAAAAGAGTGAATTTTCTAGAGAAGGAAGCGCTTCCATCACTTGAACGGTTTTAGGTTAAATAGAGAACCTATTTCATTTGGAGCTTTAAAAAATACACCCGTCTTAAAGAGAATATGGACTTACTTGCATGTCCAAACCTAACTGATGTGAATATATTTACAGAAAGTAATTTTCCCCTGAGGGCAGCCAAAGGGGCCGCAGAAAGGCCAAAAAAGCAGCTTGTCACACAGCACCAACAGGGAAGCAGTCCGAAAATACTGAAAACCTAAACAAACCTAGGCATCACTTTACAGACTAAATAATGGAGTGTCTGAAGTATTAATTGATGGTATTTAGGAGTCAAAGCATTAAGAAGAAAAACTCGGTATGAATAAGGTTGCCCAGGAGACACCAAGAAATGAAGGCGTGGGAAAGCAGAATTAAAGACACGAGCAGGCATCAGGGGTTCCTTCTGCTGGAGGTCGCACACCGCCTGCGGGTGGAAGTGCTGCCCTCTGAGGACGTGGCGAGGGAAGGCTTGTGGGTAGGGCTCACACCTTGTCAAGCCAGCCAGCAGAACCGGAGAATCCCGACAACCTTGCAAGCGCTGGAGCTGCCCTTCTGAAACAGAGGCCGCGCACCTTCCAGAGAAGTAGAAGCTGGAAAGGGCTGTTCGGAGTTTGATCAGACACTTACCATTTCGGCTGTGTGACACGAAACGGAATTGCTATCTGTGGATCAGAGGAGGCGTTAGCAGAGGACAAAGATCCTAGAGCACTTCCTTACGGAAACGGAATTAGAGCTTTAGGACACCGAGGACTGTGGGGAGAGGTTAAAATGTGCCACTGAACCCATATCCCATTGAGTGCATGAGGGTTTTTACCTATTAAGATTATGAACTTTTATTTTCCAGGCTCATCTCTTTTTGAAGGTCTCTCTTGAGGACCAGGGATATGAGAGAGATGGAATGAAGATTTTTGAGAAATACCCTCCCACCGCCCCCTTCGGTGTTTCTGTTCTTCATCGGCCGCCTGTGAGCTTCCCTCCAAATTGGTACGGATTATTTAGAGAGTGCTTGACTGGTGTTAGAGATGGGCTATGGAGGAGGCTGCAAACGCGACCAAAGACGGCCACCTGATGAGGGACTTGCGGTTAGATCTGTGGAAATGCAGCAAAGAGAGTGTAGGGGACGCCTGGGAAGACGAGACACCACCACAACGGAAGGAGGACCTCCCAGCCTACAGCAGGACCGCCTGCACTTGCAAGGTAATGCTGACCCCGGTCCAGTGAAATACTCTGTGAAATAAGAATAGCAGCCACTAGCTTCAGACACAGCTCCACCTTCACAGTAGCTGAACCACACCGAGGAATTAAGAAAACAGAGAGAAAAAAAAATTCTTGTGACTTCACAGGCAGTCTGGCTATCTTTCACCCTCCTGAGATGATTAAGCAAATTACAGCTTAGAGCATGATTAGCTCTGTTTATACTCTCTTCAGTGGGACCCGCAGAGTGACAGTGACTGGTCGAATTACAAACAAACAGGGATTAAAGGAAGGTCTGAATCCCTGGGTTGCAGGATTCTTCACTAAATAGGCCGCAAACACAAACATCATCTTACTTTGCTGTTACACTTAAAAGAGAAAAGAAAATATTTTGGAGCGCTGACTGCTTCCATAAAATATTTGCTTCTCTGGTACCTTCGCAATTCCAGCTGCAGAGTAATGCTAGGAAGGATGGAAGGTTTCCTGCACTATATTCCTCGTTGGCTCTGCGGAGCCAGCTGTGCTCTGCCGTAACGGGAAGGGCTCTTCCGTGCATCACCGGTGAAAACAGCCCTTAGCGCTCGCTCATTTACATGCCGGATGGATGCCAGCAGCACACTTAGGAAGCCACGTAGAACCACGAAAGGCGTAATTCTGTATATATTCGAATACGCGTAGAGCCAACTCGGGATAAACTTTTCCAATGGAAATGGCTAGAATTTTACCCCATAATTTTCTTGTCATCACTTTCCTACCCGGCATGAGGGTTTTCTAGAACGGCAGGTTATCCTCACCTGGCAGCAAACATACACAAAACAAAGCCAGAACTTAACCACAATTAAGGAAACTGTACTTAAATGTGTCGGAATGTGGGCCAACTAACTGTTCTTTTTCCACCCCCACGACCAGCAACTGGTAATACAAAAAGCAAAAGAGGAACTTGAGGCAGTTCCCGAGCTCTCACTGCTGGAGAGGACGAGGTTGGTGGCACCAGCCTGCGCCCCACACGCTCGCGGGACGGGTAGTTCCCACTGCACCAGTTCTGCATCCAGCCCCTTCACGGTGGAAGCAGCGTTAGATTCGTCTAGGAACTTGCTCAGAAGGCAGTGAGAAACGTTGCTGGATGTGGAAATCTGTGGCTGTGATGACGGGACGCCTACGATCACACAATCACACAAAGATACGAAGCAGCTAGAAAACATACCTGGGTGAGGGGCGTTAGCAGGCACCGCACTATTGGAAATAAGTGGATATCAAAGTTAGGGACCGAATCTACAGCCTTCAACCTCCAAAGCCAGAGTCTGGTTAACGTAAAGCGAGCGTCTGAGGCACGCCAACTTTAAAAGACAGTGCTGTTTTTAGAAAAGAACGAAGCCCACGGCACACGCCAGATCTACACCAACGAATGCCTATGAGATCATTTCTCTAAAGACCTTCCTTCCATAGTCCTGACATCATATAAACTGGTTTGGCATTCACGCATGCTGGAAACTCCTGCAATACGTTTTACAGCTTTAAGTAAAACCAGCTGCCAGCGCTGTGCCGTGAGGAGTACTGCAAAGACTCACACACGGCGTTTGACGGCTTCTCAGAGGGACTCGCAGAACGTGCCACAGGTGCAGTGACATTTAAAACACGAGGCATCTCGGATACCCCGGGTTTAGCGGATGACGACTAAGTCTCAGGATCAAACCGAGCTCGTTTTGAACATGCTGCCACTCTTTGCTCAAGGACTACTGGCTTCTACTTTGGCAACCAGAAGCCTAAGAGCACAGGAAGGATGGTCTCCACGTCCACTACTGTAGCAAAGAGGAGAAGTAATAGAATCATCATAGAACCATCACAGAAGGGGTTGGGTTGGAAGGGACCTTGAAGATAACCCAGTCCCAACCCGCTGCCCTGGGCAGGGACACCTCCCACTAGACCAGGTTGCTCCAAGCCCCGTCCAACCTGGCCTTGAACACCTCCAGGGATGGGGCAGCCACAGCTTCTCTGGGCAACCTGGGCCAGTGCCTCACCACCCTCACAGTCAACAATTTCTTCCTAATATCTCATCCAAATCTCACCTCTTCTAGTTGAAAACCATTCCCCCTCATCCTGTCACTACGCTCCCGGCAAGTACAGAGACTAACAATTCACAGCATTTCTGCGGAGCCCCGGGGCCGAAGGAGCACATGAACACCTTGCCTTGCCACCACTAATACCCGATCACAGCTCTGCATTAGCTTAACGTGCGCCTCAGGACTTGTCCGGCCCTGCCCTGGCTCATCTGCTCTTCACCTTATTTTTAGCTTGGTTTTAGCCGTAACAAGGCATTGCCCATGGCCAGGTGACTCCTGCCTGGCTTGTCTACCCCCAGCGGCCCAATTAGCCAACATTCCCATGATGAACGCGCACCCTGTTTCAGCTGGAGCTTCCCTTTGTGCAGTGTTACCGTACGGAGTTATGCCACCCACAGAAAAAAAGCTCACAAAAATGAGCGACGACGGCATTAACACGACCCGCGGCCCTGTGAGGAAGAAGAGTTAGAAACAGACTGCTTGACAGCCTGGACCAGTAACAACCAGTGGACCCGAGAGCAACAAGGAAAACCTCCTGGTCAGGCGCAGAAGGCTGCGGGCGAGGAGCTCCGGTCAGCCACAGCCGTGGCCACGGCAGCCAAGGACGGGGCAGGGATCCGCAGGCTCCCGCATATCCGTCTTAATTGCATTTTTTTAAATAATTAGGTAATACGAATTATAAACGTGTTGGTAGCATTGCTACTGTACCAGAAATATCTGCTCTATATTGATCGGGCTGTTAAAACATGAATTAATGACAGTTTTTAGTCGTTTTGGATGCAGACAGAAAGTGTTTTTCCCCTGCCTGCCCACACCGGTCACCGGAGGTAAGGACCACCGTGCCGCCGGCACGCAGGAACTCGGCAGCTGCGGAAGCGACTGCTCGTGGAGAAAGGTTCTGCCACCGTCCCGAAGGGAAAGCAGGGCCCTGCCAACCACTTTCCAGAAAAGCAACTCCCCAGTTTAACAGCTTCACAACATACTCCTGCTTTCAAAATAAAAAAAAAGTCAGCTCTAGCTAAAGAAGAGATTTATCCATCAACAAATCCCACGGCAATTACTCCTAGGAGAGGAAACAGTCCATTTTTGTTTCCTTCGTTAGGGAATGAGGTAGTGAATACCTCTTTCTCTCTCTCTGTGGATTTTCTCACTATAGTTAGCTGCTAGAGGTGTAACACCAGCCAGCCAGCGGGCTCTGGCCCGTGGCAGGCAGCGGAGCTGGAGCTGGCTTATTACAAACACCTCGAGAACAAGAGGTGAACGTGGAGGTGGGCAAGAGGGGACCGCAGAGAGGAATGATCTTTGCACCGTCTGAGGCTTTTGACTGTGAATTGGGATACTGCTAACAAACTGATAAATGATAAATTTTTTTTTTATTTTTTTTTTTTTTCCCAGATCAGTGGAGCGAGCTGCATTTATGCCCCTAGTCAGTAATAAATAGAAATTTTTGCACTTCAATACCAGGAGAACATTCTACCAGGTGAGGGCAATAATTCACCTGTGTACCTGGAGAAGACAGGAGAAGACTGATACCTCGTGCTGGTGCCTACAGACAAATACAGGATACACAGCCCAAGTTTTGCGCGTCACATATTAGATACAGATAAAGCAAGCCAACCCATTCCTTTTTCCCTTTTTCCCTTTACACAACACTAAGTTCTTCAATCAAACACCCGTGTACCAGCATGCCAACTCGTGTCGTAACTGCAGACAAACAACACGGCTTCGTGTGCTACCCGCACCGTCCAAATAAGTCCAAGACCAGAATTGTGCATTTATACCTAACGCTCCAGTCGGTCAGGAAGTGAGCCCTTGAAACACAACCGTAATCAAAGATGAAAAACAACGAGGAAGGAAGTCACGTTTTGCTAAATCATCAGATGGATGGATGTCTAAAAGCATGGAAAATGCATCTTTAGAGGCTCTGGTATTCAGTTTGCAGATGAGAGAAAGTCAGCCAGCACCAATTTCCAGACTGGTCCCACTGCTGAGACGCACACCTGGAGCTGAACGCGGGCTCGGGTACGTGACCACTCTCCTGGTCGTTACGGCTCTTCCAGGTCGCAAGAGCGCATGAGGTTCAGGCGCCCTCCCAGGAACATCAAAAAGCTCTGCATTACCAACCCTAAAAGTACTCATGCCTCGTCTATCATTAAATCAATCTGAAAATCACTTTTATTTCACAAAGGAGAGCACTTAAAGAGCCCTTGGATTCACAATTTGAAGAATGCATCATACAAGGACACGGCACTTCCAAAAGGGCGGTACCTTTAAAGTCCACCGCATTTTGAAAACATTGGTTGCATTCATAATTTATTTGCTAACTCAGAACCCGGTGGAAGAAGAAACGCTGGATAGCTTGAGTCAGCTGCATTTTTGGGCCGCTTCCCCGAGATCCCTGAAGGCTTCAGAAGAGTTCCAGGGTCTAAACTCTAAATTTAAATGGATATTTTCAGTAGCAGACCACTATTGCAAATTTTCATTGCTCGAGGAAGTTGCTTTGACCGAGATGTAGCTCCCCCAGCGCTCATTAACTAAGTTGTCACAATAAGGTCTCAAAATTATTTCAGTCCTGGTTTGTATTCCTGGTATCTGAGCCAGCTTCTGCCAGCTGTTTGGGAGCATGGAGAGAGCGAAGGGTCCCTGTTGGGAGAGGGGGGCTGGAGGGGACAGGCAGGGTCCCCGCTGGGATAGAGGGGCTGGAGGGGACAGGCAGGACCACAATGGGCAGGTCTCTCATCCCAAGACGGACGCCAAATTCAGGACTATCCCGGTAAACATCATGTGTAGGCACCACTGGGCATCAGGGAGCAGAGCGCTCTTCCCAGTGAGCTTCAGACAGGACTAGAAGTCATACTCATCATGTGCCCGAGGGGAAGACGTCACCTCATCGCACACCTCGGCACCGGCTATGGTGGCAGGATGCATCCAGAAGCCAGCCTAGAAATCCCCATGTCACCAGAAGCAGCAGCACAGCCCCCAGCCAGCTGGCTTCTGGCCACCCCTAAGCTTTAAAGGAAGGGTTAAAAAAAAATCACTCCAAAGTCAAAGCAGGGGGCTGGGGGAGGTGGACAGTAGAGGAACAGTCCCCACAAACTATGAGTAAAACCAGGAATGACTGCAGCAAAAAGACAGCTAAAAGAAAGAGAAATCCAGTCACACTTCACGAGTCCCTGCATACAGCAACACGTTTAACACCACAGAAGTTATATAAAAAACTTGTATTTTCTAGCTCCAGAAACATCCCTAGGATCATTTAACATTTAAAACTGACCACATCATCTGCTTTCCCATTCTCGGACAGCAGCACGCGACAAATGACTCTCTTAAAACACATTTCCCACCAGAGGAGAAAGGTTCTGCTAACCTCCAGTTCACCACCGGCTACTCTCCTATAACAGAAAAGGCAAATTAGTTTCTACGGTACTCAGTGATGTCAGCAATTAGCTGATATTTTCCTTGCTAGTCATCCTCTTTTATAGACATCTTTGCACGCAGGTTTTCAGCCACCATCTCCCCACGGGAGGAGAAGAGCTCCTCAGATCCGTTCAAATGAGTATCTGTCAGTATTTCACTTTGTTAGTTCATTTGTTGTCAAGGATGTTACAGTCAGCCTGGAAAGGCAGGTGACAGCCCNGACCACGAGAAGCCCCTCTGGATGGACTGCAGTCTCCTTGAAGCAGTGGCTACCGACTGTTTGATGCCACCTGCGTTAGTCAAAATGACACTTACTCCGGTTTACTTCAACTCTGACTAGTTGAACGTTCTTGTAAGCCTTCTAAGCTAACCTGAGAAGAGGTCCACTGAAAGACCAGGGGTGGCCGTGTCAGGACCGACCACCACGGCCACCTCAGACCTCCCCCTGGCTCTCCAAGCAGGTACTGGTGGTGGAAGCTCGAAAGCCCTGGTGTGACAGCAGCCAGCAACGAGAGAAACCTTTCCCACCTGGTAATAAAAACAAGAAACTATTTATACGTAGATAAACTGGAGGTGGTGCAGGAGAGGGGAAGAGCAAAAATGAGCAAAAGAACAGCTTCTACAACATAAGAGCTGAACAAAACTCTTGGCACAGACTTTCTTCACCATTTTTCCTTGTATATCATTTTCTCTTGTCAAAGTGGCTCTTCCACCTTCTGTTCTGCTGGACACCTCACTGCTGGGTTGGTGGTTCATTTCGCTTGGACCAAGAGAGAGACGTGATTGTGTACAGTTGCTTGGCTGTAAACGCTGTGCGAGGAATTGGTTTCTAGACACGTGGAACCTGTCACTGCCCCAGCAAAGGTGACACAGGAGCGTGGCACGGCTGTGCTCCTCCGTACCCCCAGCCACCGGCCTCATCTCAGCCGCGCAGCTCGCTCGCTACCGTCAACAACAATTACGCTCTAACCATCGCTTTATCCACCCTTAAGCCTCTCAAAGCTGGCAAAGCCTACGACCCCGTCCAGACAGACCAGCAAGACATCACGAGAGACCACAGCTCCGTTTGATAGGGGATTACTGGGAGCAGGGAGGCGTGCAGGGCTGAAAGCAAAGCAGTAGATAGCCAAATCGCTCGCCCCAGCTCGTGTTGGTGAAAGGTGTGGGGCTCGGTGACTACTGAGGAAGGACCGAGGGTGGCAGAGCACTGGAAGAGGCTGCCCAGAGAGGTGGTGGAGTCTCCCACTCTGGAGATATTCAAGACCTGCTTGGACACCATCCTGTGCAACCTGCTGTAGGTGACCCTGCTCTGGCAGGGGGGTTGGACCAGGTGATCTCCAGAGGTCCCTGCCAACCCCCACCGTTGTGGGATTTCTGCATGCCACCAACATGCAATTTAAGGGTTCACCTGAAAACAAGTATCTTAAAATTGGTGCCGTGGAATCCCCGCAGAGGAGACCTGTCGGTCTGACCCACGTGTGGGGAAAGCGCTCGCACCAGCGCGGGAAACGTCTCTGCCCCTTCCCAGGCCAGCTTTGGTAGGCAGCAGGGACGGCTCCCTCACCGAAGGGCTGCACGTTGCTGACACGGTCCAAGCCAAAATCGCTATCCAGCTGGAGAGGAGAGCTGTGAAAAGCTGATGCAGCTAAGCTTTTCCATTAATGTAATTACCAACAGTGAAAACACATCGTAAAAATCCAAGGAAAAAATGTCAGTTGTGAAGAAGTGCGGCACAGTAACCTGCTACTTTAAAAATGCTAAAGAATGGGGACATTTTGATGGCAACACACTGGAAAACCCAAAAAGGTAATTTAAATTTTTTCTGTAAAAGGCAACAGACACGAACACGCTTCTCGCTGACTTGCGCTGAGTTCTTGCGAACCTCCGAGAGTCCGAGCAGACACTGACACCACAAACCCACGTTAATGACCAGCGAACGCCCAGAGTTCGGCACTCTCCTCCGCCTTCGCAGCCTTCCTCTGATGTGTCGCTGACTGCGGAGATGGAGCTCAGAAACCTGGAGGGTACAGCTGGAGGACACTGGGCAGAGCGGACACTTGGCCAGTGTAGTCTAAAAGGAGAAATGAGAAGCGGAGTAGGGAAGAGATGAAGCTCTGTCAAAATGCCAAAGCTAGAAGCTTTGCACGTAAACAAATGAAAGAAGATTTCTGAATTTATTGGGACTGAAATAATTTCTTTCTAGCTCTCAAACGTTCCCGCCCATCCACAGAAGAGGTGTAACACCAGGAATAGCTGGGCCTGTTTCCCTTCCAAACTGAACGAACCTCTTCCCAGTTATAAAAGGCAAAATCGCTCCCCAACATCTTCGGTCTCTCTTCTGGTGCGGTCACAAGAGACAGAGGGTGGGTTTGTCGGGTTTTCAAGATGTCCAGGTATCAGCTGCCACCGAGCTGGCCGCACAGGCACCACACTTGTCCTCCTTCATCCAGGACGGCTGATGTGTCTGCAAAGCTTTGGCAGATGAGGTCATCTATGGAAGGCATTGGCCACAATAAATGAGCACCTCTGTGTATTATTAAACACCAGATTCTGTTTCAGAAGAGATATTTAATGTTGGCATTTTAACAAAACAGTACTCGGAGACGTGAACGTCACACTAAGAATGAGGTGAATTACGTGATATCCGTAAGGATAGCCTACAACAGCTATCCAGCAGCTGCAGCAGCAATCACAGCCCAGTTCAGATCAGGGAAAAAATACTGCGTTTGACCAATAATTTTTCACTTTCATCACACTTGAGATTTAGACTTATTTTTTGTGTTAGTGAATTTAATGAAAAGTGTTCAGCTTCATTTCTAACGGAAATGTTTACTGTCTTAAGGAAAATAAGAAAGAGAAAATCATTCGGCTGAGCTGGTAGAGCTGAAAGGAGAAAACAGTTAACCTAAACACCAAAAAAGTTGTTCTCGTAAAGCCTGCTAACATGGGCAAGAGCAGCATCAGCAAGCCCCGCAGCTTGGCTAATGCCTTCCCGAGTTCAAATTTTCAAACGGAACTCGACCACCGACCAGCGTCACCGTAGCGCACGCGCGCAGGTAAACGTTTCAAACCGTGTTTTCAAGTGCTTCGCCCAAGCCATCGCAAATCAGAAACAGTCTTTTCAAGGGCAGTATATAGTGAAGTACTCGACTGAGGAGCTCTCCTCTCCAACAAAACTGAAGTGTTGCAGCACTACCGCTGCAGATAAAAACTGCTAATTTACTAAGTCATTAATTCATTAGAAAGACAGAAAAGACAAGAGAAAGATGTAACATCCGCTTGGCAGAAGCTCTAAAATGATGACATGGAAAGCACATTAAAGGGTTTCACTAAACATCTGTCTTGTCCCATCTTTGTCGCTTCTTCTGTGCTTTTCTATTAATTCTATAACTAATTTTGAGACTGCGTTTGGCGTACAGTGACTTTGCTGGGAAACTGCAGGCCACCGCTGAGCCCTTCCAGCCTTGGGAGTGACCTTCATCTCCCGAAGCTCAACGTACCACCGCCGTCGCCGCTTTACCCATCGCCACCCCACCCCAGTGAGTGGTTTTCCAGCCGAGGTTTCAGGCAACGGCACTTGCCTCGTGACTCCAATCGTGCTTTCCTCGCAGGGCCACCAGTGCAGACTAAAGCCAAGGCCACGGACACAACGGGCAGACTCGGCTGTCAGATGGCTTACGCAGAGATAAACATTTAAAGGAGACAGAAGAATGGAATTCACAGTATTCAGTCACATAAAAGGAATAACCGGGTGTGTAAAACTGGAAAAAAATGTGGGAAAATATTTATCCAGTCCATATTACCAAAACAAAGAGAACTTCAAACACCCTTCCAACGATGCCGTGAGTCACAAATTATGCGGGTGTTCGACAACGGGTCATTTCCTTCCAATGTCTTACTACGAGTTACTCGTTAATGTAGCTGAAAGCATAATTGTCCTTAATTGCTCGGTTGTCACTAAGTGGATTCCAACCTTCTGACATTACAAAGCCCAACAGCTGTTTTTTGGAGAGCGGCCTTCCGATGAGCCCGTGCACCTGCAGCGATGCCGACCCATGGCCAAGGCAGGGTTCCTCCGCTGGTGGCAGCCACCTGCCCGGCACCTTCGGGAGCCGGCTTCAGAGAAAAGTCTGCATGCAGGACGGGCGGCTGGAGGATGCAGAGCTGTCAGCCCTGTGCCGGTACCCCAACAGATGGCAACCGAGGACGAGCTTGGCAAAGTTCTCCCAGCAGCTCAAAAACGCAGATCGCTAAGTCTGGAGCGTGGCCAGGTCTATCTGGAAGTCCCCAGCAAATGCTGATTTGGGCAAAACACGTAAGGTTGTGGATCTAATCTAAAGCCCGGCGCCTTCAACGCAAAGACTCTTGTTGTGTTTGGGTCAAGGCGACGTGCAGGGATTATCTCAGATGCCGAGCGATGCATGTCAACATCCAAACTGTCAACATCCCATCCTCCTGTAAACACGGCACGTCGTCACCGCAGTGGAGGAAGGAAACTAGATGTACACAAAGTTATCTTTCTTAGAGAGCACCAGCTGATGTATGGTAGACACACGCTACGTTTAGATAGCTATGTTAGATTATAATGTTTATGTATTAAGGCGTATAAAAATGAAGTTTTGAGGACTGTTTCATTTGGCCCTCAACCCTATCTCAAGCTGAAATACTTCATTTTTTAACTAACTTGCACACGAGAACTGGCTGGAATAATGGAGATGGAATAATTTTTTTTGGAAAAAAATACTTGAAGTGGGGGATTATAAAATACACTGCAGAGAGCCATTCTGGGTCGACAAATTCTGATTCTTCATTCCAAAATAATACGCCATGTCACACATGCACACCACTGTAGATTTTGAGAAATCATAGCAAGTCAGCGAAAGGCTGTCTCCTAGACATGCGTTTTCTCTAAGAGAGCATTTTAACATGGGAAGGGCTAAAAAGGGGAGGGAGCAGTCCTGAATTGAAAGCCACTTCTCAAATCTCACAATTCCTTATAAAGTAGAACCTCTTCTACCCACAGCTCTGGCTATAATTATACAGAATACAACCCAAGTGTGATATACTTCTGAAAACCATAGTTTGACATTACATACATACCGACGTCACAGTGTTTTCAGCGAAAAAAACCAGCAAATACGCAACTTAAAGAGTTTTAATTTTGACTGCCACGCCACAAAACTGGTTTACAAACAGGAGAGGATCCCACATCAGCTTTCCTGTTTCCTTTCAGGGCAGGGAAAAAAGGTCTTCACAAGCCCAAAACACCATGCCCTCAGTAACGGCAACAGAAGTTATTTCATTATCCCTCTACCCTGTGACACCTTCCTTTTTTCATATAGACTCTTACACAAAGAAGCACTTTTTTTTTTTTTCTTTCCAGCTCACCGGATTCCTATTAGTGAGCCAACCTTGACTGCACCTCGCACAGATGTGTTATGAATATAACTCACAGTCTTTCCACACAGGATATTTTGATCATTCCCCTCTCCTTCTCCCCATCCCAATCCTGTCCAAAATAGCACGGAGTCGTAAATTCTCCCACTCTGACCTCCATCTCTTTCTGGCCTGAAAGACGGTGCCATGTAGGTCTGCCTGAAAAAGCGGTAACTAAGGAGAGCGAGTTTTTTCAGGGAGGTTCATTTCTGCTCCCCGGGAGCCGCCTGACACCGGCGGTGAAACCTGCTGGAAACCCCTTCCGTAGGAGACGGCTACGCAGGCTGTTAACTTCTTTACGCCCAAAACTCACCTTCTCCCTCCTGACACTCGCATGCTGGTCTCAAGACCGCTCAGATAAAACCGCAAAAGTTCCAACTCTTCGATTCAAATTATTATTCAATGCAATACTTGAACATGGTTGATAGAACCTCGTCACAAGGCGTGAATAACCCCACAGCCATTTATCTGCGGAACGGCATGTCAAGCAGTGCTTCGTGCCCCGTGTGCCTCTTCAATAGCGCGCTCTCTCTATGAAGCTGCTCCTCGAAGCCAAGGAATTTCCCTGTCAGAGGAGAGCTGCCAACTTTCCCTATTTGGCGAGCAGGGGCTCATTCTTGCGCCTCTCCCGATTTCCTGTACAGTATGCTTTAATGAGCCCTCCAGTCTGGTGGAAAACTAACAAAGGCGGTGAAAAATAAAAAAATAAATTAATAATAACAATAACAACAACAACAACAACAATAATAATAATAAAGAATAACCTGAGATGGGTGAAGATTTAGGAAGACTTTTCCATGCAATGTACAATGGGTCTGGCTATAAATGTGACAAAAAGAGACAGTCCTCCTCAAAAGGGAGGGAAAACAGCCCTAGGGCACGCGCTGCTGTGGGGCAGGCAAGGGGGAAGAAGGGGGAGAGCGGTGGCCAGAATACGACAAGAACCCTTCTGAAGTGTACGTGAGTGATCTCTGGACCCGGGTTTACAGCAGGTTTCATTTTATCAGGCAGCCTGGCGACAGTCCTACACCGAACGAGGATGGTTAAGGTGTCCAAATAATAGCAAGTTCGAACTCCTGAGGATTGTTGCCGATTTTGAGAAACCAGAGGTCCAGATTTATGGTCAGTTTACGGTCAGATTTGTTGCTGAGTTTTTAGTCTGCCCTTTCACAGCTTTAGACACATAAAAGGACCTCTTAAGCTAATGTTAATCACTAAATTCAATGGCTTTTGAACAAAATTACGAAGAAAAAATGCTCAGTCAAATACTACTTGTGTTGGAGGGGCACAGGAATACCGTACGAATAGCAGCTAGAAAAGCAGTCCACAGCACCAAAAGCAGCGAAGGCTACGGTTTCCGTAAAGCTGAAGGAGGTGTCAGAGGAAAACACGAGGTGTGCAGGGGATAATTCCCTTTTTCACAGCCGAGGGTGGCAGCAGCTTGTGTGCCGGAGCTGTGCCAGCGCCCCGCCAGCCCTCGCTCCCTGCCTTATCTCAGCCCAGAGACTTCGCTGCCGGCACAGGAGCTGCGCTCCTCCGAACGCCCCCAGCAGCAGGAACATCTTTCCTCTTCCTGCCGGAAGGTTCCCAGTGCCCGAAGCTGCCGGAGGCGGCACCGCACCGTATCCCAGTACGACCTCTCCCTGGGTGACAAGCGGTGGGTGTTCCCGTGCTGAGCTGCCCCTTCTGCCTTTGCCGGGCGAGACCCCTACCCTGCTCTTCATCCCATGGCACAAGGGTCTACACCGTCACTTCCAGCGGCACCCCTGGAGGAGATGAACAGAAGTAGAAAAAGCGGAGTTTTGGCTCTCCTAGCACATACAACAGTGCTGTCGGACCATCGCTTTTTCAGAAGGGCTTAGAAACACAGGGAAGGAAAAGCCTTTTAATTTGAGCAGAGGTGTATCGCCCTCTGGGAATTTTTTCTGAGAAGGTTAATCCAATTTTTATCCTCCATTACTTTCTAAATACTACTGACGAATGGCACAACTTCTGTATTTCCAGAGCGTTGCACGTCAACACAGATACAAGTAAAGGGCTCTCAAACCACACAAAATACAGGCGGCTGATACTCGGAAAGAGGAGTACTGCTAGATCTAGACGTGAACCGAGACTCTAAGTTACAGGAAACCCGCTTCTCTTTTCCGACTTAAAAGTTACTTTAAGAAGTGGGAGTACTTGATCTTGAAAAATTCCTGCCTTGGACAAGTAAGGCAGGCAATGAACTGCTCAGGTCCACACAGTATTTCTGCTCTTTGTTTTTGAAAGACTTCATATAATTTCAGTACTGTCATCCAAAAATGCAGACTTCAGCTTGGATTCAACTACTAACACACACAAAGGCTAGCTTATCCCTACTCGGGAGTCAAATTTGACCCTGTGGTTGCGCTGGCCAGATGCCCAAAGGAGGATGGCAGCGTGAGTAACGTCAGAGTAACAACCAAAGACAAAAGAAAAGCTCTTTAAAATGATGAGGCAACAAAAGCAACCAATATAGCAGAAGCGTAGAAGGAGCATGACAGCAAATAATACCAATTTTTAAAAATGCACCGAAGCGTTAGTCCCAGATAATAAGCCTCTCTTTCTTGCCACATGGAATTTCAGTCATTTTTCAAAATTCCACTGGCATAAATACAAAGGAAAAACTCCAACTATAAACTGTCACTGGAAGCTGCTGAACTTGGGTTCCTGCTTTTTTTCCATGAATGCACTGTAAGTCAGCATGCCAAGACCAACAAACGTCTCCAAACCCAAGCTATTTCCAAACAGTACATGTACCGCGATATCGTCCAAGATAATGGCAAAAATATGCACGAAGCCATTCTCCCCTAACACCACCCCAAAAGAGGGAGGGGGTGTCACCAACAGAACATGCTGATCTGCGCAAATGAGGTCTTGGGTTTAAACGAGACAGACCACAACAAACCTCAATAAAACAACTGGAGCAAGAAGATCATTCTGTTTCTGAACTGAAAAACAAGTAAGAGTCAAGTCAGCTCTCAATTATGCCAGCTGAAATTCAACGCAGTCTTTAGCAAGGTAGAGGATCTGCTTGGGACTCGGGGAGTTTAGATTTGGTTTTAAGCTCTGCAACCGACTGTGGAGGAGTCTCTTCCCACCCTGGGGTAGCAGCTTACCCACTTCTAGCTGGGGTAATCATTTCCAGTGTCTTCGCAAATCCCACTCAAGCTGTAAATATTACAATCATCCCAAATAAACCCTCGGAGAAGGTGCTGAGCGCAGCTTATTATGTCCTAAGCAACTACAAGGCTTCATGGAGGCTCTTGTTGTCCAACTCTTCTCTTCCAAGGAAAAATGGAAAACGGAGTTTTCCTTCCCTTAAGACAGAAAAGCGAGACCAAGTACAGAACAGGGAAGACTTGCCAGGAGGAAAATGACTGAAGTCCTCACCTTCCCGAGGGAACTCCCTGCCCAGCAAAGCAGCTGGCTTTCCCTCCTGGAACCCGCCTTCCCTGCTTTGGAAAGCCAGCCGCTGCCTCAGTTTCCCTGGCATTAGAGCCAGAATCCTGTCGACTGCCTTTGCAGCAATTTTACATGGGTCAGGCAACTGTTTGCTTACCTTCTGTAGGAAAAGGCAAGGAAGGTGAATGCCCACCTCCTGAGGAAGAGGCAAACACTTTTGGCTCAGGATGACGTGCCGAAATGCCAGTACTGTCAGGAGACCAAAACCCTCCATCACCTGGCAGGTGGTTTTCATTTTGGCCTCCATAAGAGCCACTCAGCAAAATCTTACTTCTCCCCCTCTCTCTCGTTTCACCTGGACACGAGCAGGCACCAGAGCACACAAACGTACTGGCCTCGCCATGCTTACTGTTGATCAGCTGCTGCTAAGCAAACACCATCAATGGTGACTTGTACCATCAATGGTGACTTGTTAAATGCTGACACAAGAAACTTGAGGTTCCAAACGTCCCTGTTATTTGGGCCAAATGAGAAAAATCCCATATTCTTCTGCCGGACGGTGCGATGGCGCTGAGGGACACCTGTGTGCCTGGGGACAAGCACTTCTTCTCTATGGGGCACTCTGTGCCTCGAGGGACCTTCAGGGCTTGAGGCAAGTAGAGCATGAGAGGTGCAAGCTCTGGGTCACGACACCAACCTCAGGGGTGTCACAGACACGTATGATGTCCACAAGGTACGGGATGAACACAGAGGGTTGGAAAACCTCTACCAGGGCTGTTTGCCATCCTCTAATACCAATAGCCTTGAGTCTGTCTTACGGTCTGAGCCAGATGGACAGAGCAACCAGGTCTAGTGGGAGGTGTCCCTGCCCATGGCAGGGGGGTTGGAACTAGGTGAGCTTTAAGGTCCCTTCCAACCCAAACCATTCTGTGATTCTACGATTCCATGTTTTTATCCAGTCATTGAAATGCTTGTGTTTAAATAGCTAGAAAAAAATTCATCTCCGTGCCACATAAATGCGCTTTCAAAGTCATTCCACACCGTTTTTGAAGTCAGAACACAGCCTGTTCAGATTGCGATATGGAAGAAATGGTTAAAAGCGGACAAAATGGGAAAAATATAATTGCGTGCTACCTGACAGAGCATTTGAACAAGAAACAAAAAAATACACAAGAATTTAAACATCACGGTTTTGCAAACATGATGTAAACATCACGGTTTTGGTTTGCTTCATAGTCAGTGTTTCTTGCTTTAAGTTAAATGCAGACCCAGTGAGTGTTTTTGAGACCAAACTTGGACCACGCGGCAGGATCCCGGCACAGAAAGATTTGCTGACAACACTGCCGTCGCCAAAGGTGTTGTGTGACACCACAGTAAACGGAGAGTTAAGTAGAAGCACTGTATGGTCAAATGGAAATACACTTCCATTTTGATATTCTCACCTACGAGCCCTCAGGCCAAACTTAATTTTGAATGTAATTGCTTATTGATCTTCCCTCTTTGGGGAAAATCCCAACCCAAACATTACTAGTACAGCCAACAAATTCAGGATTGACCTTCAAGCAATGAAATAATTCTACAAATCAATAGGTTGTCTCTCTTAGCATGGTTAATAAAGGAAGGAAGCAATATTAAAATGAGGCGAAAGCTAACATCACGCAGCAGAGATTTGAAAACTTCATCCAAACAGCAAGCAACAGTGTGGGTGAGCCTTCTCATCCGACCTTCACTTCCCTTCCAGCATTTCAAACCTTTTGAAGTCACACTCAGGTATTCCATGTCTTATCAGTTGCATCACATCAACTCACCACATCAACTATCCAGTCTAAATGCCATCCAATTTCAGAAAAACGGCGTGTTGCCGCTTTAGCTTCTTAATATAGAACGAACAAAGTGAGGGCATTCCGGGCCAAAGGGGTGTCGTCCACAACGCATACTATCTACATTCTCTATCTGAGCTTCTAATTTTTTAAGCAAATTCATGAGTTGGTATTTTTAAGCCCAAACCTTCTTTCCCTAATTTTAACAAAACTGCTCACACGTTGATATGAAAGGGACAAGCCTGGTTGCAGTCCCCATGGTGGACCTGCTCTACACGAGACGCAGAGCTGCTCTTCAGGTGCCCAGCCTCGCCGCGGAGGTGACGGCGCTCCGTGGGCTGCCAGGCTTCCCAAGCCAGGCTGGGGGCTGCCGGGCTCACCCCGCTAGCAGCTCGAAGCTAGCTAGAGTCACCTCAGTTTGCGTGTGCACAGGCTATAACCACAGCATGCACATATCCAAGGTATTGCCAAAAAAGCTGTCCCAAATCCTACGGTCGGGTAGAAGGTTCACTGTCCAACATGCACTGGAAAACCTCCTAGAAAGAAAATGCTTCTAAGAGAAACCACGCATAGGCCAACTATCTATTAACAAAGGAATTCCCTAAGAAGCAGAAAGTTTGAAAGCCCCACTCATGCCATTGATCCGTATCCAGTGTGGAGCCTGCTCCTCAGCGGGAAGGAGGAGTCTATTTTAAAATACGCTCAACAATGCAGGAGCGGTCTGGCAGTAAAGAATGAAAACGTCAAGTGCGCTAAGAGCTCGCAGACAAACCAAGTTACTCTCCACTGAATTTGAGTTCCATCATAATAATCCAAAGGAAGACTTTCCCATAACATAAGTATCTTTTCACACGGAACCTGGACTGCTGACCTCAGCTGGCTTCTAAGCCCCGTCGAAAGGCGCAGGTTTCCACTCGCCTGTTTGAGGTCCGCCCTTCACCAGTAACCGTCCAAAAGCAATATGCTTCTCTGAACTCAGTTCTGCTCACCCCAAAGGTGACGGTGGTTTGTTCATCCTCCCCAGTAGAAGGAATTATGCTTTTTCTTCACAAGGCAGGGTGTAGAAAAGGTGAGCCGGGTGGTGTGTAACGCAATCCCCCTTCCGTGCAACAGCCGCTCTTCTCAAAGAACCGTACAAACCTACGCCGGGAGCTGCGCTACCCAACATACCCACCAGCTATCTGGGAAGGGTGACGCACACGAAGGCAATAAAGTTCCTGATGATTAAAGCAGCGACACCTACTTCTACGCCGATTACAAAATATTAATTTATTAGAGAGACTGGCAGCTGAAAACTGATAGGTGGGAGAAAGCACAGAGAAACGCATCCATACATGACCCATGGCCACTCACAAAAGGTGTACTGAAGTCAATGCAGAGGGCTCTCTAAAAACAACTGCCTTCAACCGATAAGCCAAAAAGGCACCAACTGTCACAAAAGGCACAGAGGCAAAACTCGACACGGCGGCACAAACCCCCAGCACGCCTGCCCCCGGGGCACCGCGCGCCCCCGCAGGACAGGGAGGCAGGGCTGCGAGCGAGGGGTGAAGTATGTCCCTTGGGACTGGAAAAGAGACAATGAGGAGGGATAAGCAAAATCAATATACAACCCGAAAAACCAAAGAAAAGCTGGAGAATACTCTCCCAACACGGGAGATGGGATGCCTCAAATAAAGCAGCCAGGGAAGAGGGTTAAAAAGGACCAGTGTCGCCCACAGCCCCGAACGGAATGGTGTGGGCGACTCCTGCAGGAGGAGCTGGGGGAGCACGGCACAAGGGAGGGTAGGAGAGACGCGGGCAAAGTGAGCGCCCGGGGCAGCCGAGCCCCGCCGGAGGCTGCGCTCGAGGCAGGATGGCCATCTCGGAGCGGCGTTCCTGCACGCCTTCCTTGTGTCAGCTCCCAGCCAACGTCCCAGACAGGATACTGAGCGGAACAGCTCTCCACCAGAACTCAGTACGGACAATTTTTACCTCCTGTAACTACGTGACTCAGCGTATGTAGCCTGTACCACCGTTAAAGCTTCATCAGACAATGTTTTCCAGTTGCAGCCACTACCATCAGCAGCTCTCCCACACTGGGCAAGGGAAGACGCACTAGGGATTTTTTTTTTATTAATGCATATTTCTTTGGGCTTTAAGAACGGAGAAAGGGCAGCTTGAGACAGAGGACGCTGGGTTTACAAGGAGCCTTACATCTGATGAGCAGCTGTGAACCAACCTGCACGGCAAAGATTCACGAACGCAAGCGCTTCGCTTTTTAAATCCTGAAGATCCAGACAAGGAATAACCTGAAGGAGACACTGCTGGCTTTTCTCCACCACTTCCCCCCACAAACGCCACAAGTTTATTCTTTGCACAGGAACAAACATTAAAGCATCCTAAATATACGGTATTAAAAAGCCCGGTCAAGAAACAGGTATTTGGGTGTTAGTGCCCATCGAATTTCTTTCACTACCAGCAATTGTAAATTAGCCTGGAGACGGAAAGAGGACGCATCTGCTCGCTGCCGTGCTAGTAAGAAGTTCCTAATAACGACGCAGATGTTTCCAAATAGAAAGTGGATGGGATGCCCAGATGTCTTTCATTGTCCTATTTTTCCAAGCAGCTCGACCAACTTCGGATGTAAAAAAATAAATATGAATGATGAGGCTGTCTCGCCAGCAAAAATAAAAAGCACGTTTGACAAAAAAAGCAAACGAAGCAGATCTGGGGAGGTCAGAACTTCGTCGGGCTTTGCCCAATTAAGTTAGCCTATAATCAGCCACCAAAACATTGCAGGACATTGCGTGAACTGAACTGCTGGTCGCTCAAATACCAGATTCTTTTAATTGATTTATCTCACCTTGTGTTCCCTATTAAAGAGCAACGGTTAGCTAAAGGAAGACTTCTTTGTTCTTCTAGTAGTAAATGTTCTGGGCACCCGAAACTTGGAACTTTTCAAGTGCTGGAAGTAATGAAAATATTCTGTTACTTATTCTTGGCAGGGAAAACTCTGCAAACTGATTAAGGAAAAGGACTTGAAATAAATCAAGAATCAACCCTGTGAAAGCGAATTGAGAAATACCATTAAAATACCAAAGCACAAACTCAAACGCATCTGTTTGCAACTTCACTTGCGATTAGTGATAAAAACCCCATTTAGTCGGCTGTGGAAGAACCTGAGCAGAACCCAGTTACACGGCAGTGCAGTCCCAAGGGCTGCTGAGGACCAACGATTTACAACAGTTATCGCAATGCATTTCCTGGATACTCACTGAGTCTTGGTTAAAACTGCGCATTTAAAAAAAAAAAAAAAAGAAAAAAGGTAAATTATTTTGTAAACTGGATTCTGTAGCTATCACCGATCTAAAAAAGAAATCCAGGGCTTTTGCTGAAAATCAACAAAATCGCTGATAGTTACATAATCTGTGATGTTATTAATTACATTTTATTCATAAGCCACAGGGCCTAATGAGTTACCCTTTCACTCGAAGAGATTTTTCAGGGATTTTTCCAAACAGCTTTTGCCACAGGTCAAATTAAAGCAACAGATATACTTTGAATTACTCTCAGTCCAGAAGTACCAGCTGAATTTTCCAGCAATATGGCAAACCGAGCTTTGGTGAATAATAAGGGAAGCCTAAACCAGGTAACCTAGCACGCGAAAACAACGTGCGAGAACGAAGCAGCCTTAGGAAAATGAACAAGCATGCTCCATCTGACAGCTGGAATGTGGAGCAGCTGCGTAACACCACTGCTTCCACATGAAAGGGGTCATGCGTGGAAACCGAGCAACAGAGACTTTCTTACAATCTGGAGAAAATCAAGTGAACGACATTTGACTCCCGAAAGCACGTGGGTGCAAAGGACCGAGTCTCTGGGAGTTAACGCATCCGGAAATGTTCAGAAACGTGATTTCTGAGTTCAGCTTGAGATATCCGCTCTACGCCGTGAGAAAACCCAGAAGATCAGAACGCAGCTTCATTTAACCTGAAAGCTGTTCTGCGTAAGGCAAGAGGGGGGTACTAGCTTTCCTGCCGCCACAAAGGTTTGTCGCTCGGTTTTATTTTTTCCTTTTAAGGGGCACACCACCTCAAAACCACCGCCTCCTCATAGCCAGCCAGTCTTGGTAATTCTTTTTAAATTAAAATAAAACTCTTCCAGAGGCCAGCTAGGACTGCGGTATCTGGTAGAGAAGTCTGCAGTCATCTCCAGTGGGTCTGCTCGAGCTCCTTCCAGGGCTCCTAAGGAACATCCTCAGCAGCTTCTCCTCTTCCCCAGAGCCCTCTCGAACCTACAGGCTTCAGCACCTCCCTCCTGCCCCAGCAGAGCTGTGGGACACGATAAAACTCAGCATGCCATGGCTTGTGACCATGCTGGACACACCACCATGGAACCATAGCACGGTTTGGGTTGGAAGGGACGTTAAAGCTCACCCAGTTCCAACCCCCCTGCCATGGGCAGGGACACCTCCCACTAGACCAGGTTGCTCCAAGCCCTGTCCAACCTGGCCTTGAACACCTCCAGGGATGGGGCAGCCACAGCTTCTCTGGGCAACCTGGGCCACTGTCTCACCATCCTCACAATAAAGAATTTCTTCCTGAGACCTAATCTAAATCTCCCTTCTTCCAGTTTGAAGCCATTACCCCTTGTCCTATCACTCCGTGCCCTTGTGAAAAGTCCCTCTCCAGCTTTCTTGCAGGCCCCCTTCAGATACTGGAAGGGGCTCTAAGGTCTCCCTGGAGACTTCTCTTCTCTGGGCTGAACAACCCCAACTCTCTCAGCCTGTCCCCATAGCAGAAGCGCTATGCTAGACATTTTTAAGATCTGACCAAGATCTTTTTGGCAATGTGTCTATCCTAGCACAGACCTGAGACAACGGTGCACCAGAGAAGCACGTCTGAGCCCTTACACCTCCTCCTGCTCTCAGATCAGGGCTGACACTGAGCTGGACCAGCAGTGTACCATCTGTCCCTCGTTCCGGCCCCAAGCCCATTCTGTACTCACACCCCATCACTCCCTGTCCTCCATGGAGGACATGAGCGCAGGGATCCAACCTTCTCCAGGTGCCTAGGTGCACAGTTAGGTAGCCCATGCAGAAACATGGGAGAAGGAGGCAAATCTTACCATTTCTTGCCACCTGATGGACAGAGTCCCTTGCCATTCACAAAAGAAAGGAGAGCTGTTACCTACGGACGCAAGCCGTGAGCCCAGCACAAGCAAATATTTCAGTATGAGAAAGGCCTCTGAACTACAATGCCTGCTGAGCCCCACACGGTCATTTTTCCCTGACTTACGGAAAGGGAAGGACAGAAAACTGCGTGTCAACTCTACCTCCATTAGTCTTACGAGTCATTTAGCTACTCCATCCTGGTCTGGCATCAACCGGCTCTCTGGCACGCATGTCCCTCTCTAACCTCTCAGATGAAGCAGCCTGGTTGTTATCTGGGTGGAGCATTAAAGACTCCGAAGGATACACCAGAGAGGCACCTGAGGCATTACTCCCGTCTCTCCTCCAGACACGTCCTCAGACTTTTCCAGGGAATGCCTAAAAAAAGGCACTGCCAGTCACGCTGCAAAGGAAGACACACAAACAAAAAGCTTTCCTTGGCTACTCCTGAAGGTACGAGCCAGCAAAGCTCTTCATCACTCCCTGGGTTTTCTTCCCAAACCACACAGCATTTGACAGTCTAACCCAGATTTCCCACAGGTCAGCCTCTCCCCGTCACTACGGCAGGAGAAGCCAGCTGCCCTTAGATAGCAATTCGCTCCCTTCCAACTCAAACTGCAGACTCAGACTTGTGCGTCTCTTAATAACCTCCAGAATCCTAACTATCTTGACGATCTTATCCCATGTTATTAGAATACTCAAAAGAATTATTAGGCAAGGCATTCTGGCAAAAAACGCGACTGTTTTCAGAGCAAACAACAGCTGGGTCATGCTGTTACTCTGCGGTGTTTTACTATTGCATTTTGGAAAGATTTATGCACTTCTGTAACCCAGAAACGGATCTGAAGAAACTTGGTCCACTGGGAGCAAAATTAACGGCAAGGATGATGTTCTCACCTTTGTCATTTCCACACGCATTCCTATCAGCTTCAGTCGCCCAGTACTGTGTCATCCCACATAAGACATTTAACCAAGATAAATTTACTTGTACTTATCTTCCACACAGTGCTTCAGAGGGACCAACGGAAGCATGCCGTGAACTCCAGAGGACATCTCGGTACACACCATACAGCATGAGTTACTGAGCAGGAACTCCACGTGGCCCTTGCAGAAGAAACGTACCCCCAAAAGCAGGACCACGGCTGGCTGGCCAGCCTCTACAAGCATCCAAAGTGCTCCCGCAAAGTACGCAAGATCAGTTTTCCTCCTTCTCTATCATAAACCAGGTATGACTACATCGCATCCAGAAATTTTCAAAGATATAAACTGAATGAAGTTGCCTGGTTCCCCCTTGGTTTGGGTTCTTACCTGTTTCTGCATTTCTGAAAACTCTCTAAAAATACACTGAGCAACAAACCCAGTAAAACCAGGTGTCTCACAATGGGGAAAAATGCCAAAACGGCATAAAATTCAGGGGAAGAAAATACAGCAACCCTCATATGGTATGAAAAATTACCATTTCATATTATGATACAAACTGCGGCATTTTAATTCATTTTCCCATTCAAGACATAGGTTAAAAAAAGTCAACTGTGGAACACAGACTGATTACAAAAGGATCTTTTCTTTGGGTGAAGGAGTCTCTTGGTGCTTTCACAGCCTGACATTTCAGTACTAAATTTGTATGATGCGCATGTAAAACACATAAACAAGTATCAGCCCCCGCAAGCTGTGGGAGGATTCATTTCCTCATGTTCCTGACCTCTAATTCACATGAATCCATCTAGATAAGGCAGCTCTTCTGCTTCCAATTAGCGTGTTTTCTCCGAGAGGGACTGTCCTGGCAGGTACTGGTGCATGGGGCTGGGGAAGGGCAGAGGCTGGCCAGAGCTCGCAGAAGGCATCACCGCTGGGTACCACCACCCTGCTCCCTCTGCTCTCACTGCTACCCTCCCCACCCAACTTCAACGCATTTTTAACCATCTCACACGCACCTTTCTTATCAAACTCGGTAGCGGCAATGAGCTACTTCTCATGCGAGCGAGGGAGCTCAGCTCCACAATGCTGTCCAGCAGTTTGGACAGTTACCATTTCACAGGATCACCGGGGTTGGAAGGGACCTCTGGAGATCATCTGGTCCAACCCCCCTGCCAGAGCAGGGTCACCCAGAGCAGGTTGCACAGGATGGCGTCCAGGCGGGTTTGGAAGGTCTCCAGAGTGGGAGACTCCACCACCTCTCTAGGCAGCCTCTTCCCGTGCTCTGCCACCCTCAAAGTTAACAAGTTCCTCCTCATGTTGAGACGGAACTTCCTACGTTCAAGTTTGTGCCCATTACCTCTTGTCCTATCACTGGGCACCACTGCAAAAAGACTTTATATTTACCTATATTCAATCTGCAAAGAGACTTTTATATTTACCTGTATTAAATCATCCTTTCCTTCAAAGCTTCTCCTCGCCTCCCACCTCAAACCATGGGAATGAAAGTGGCAGCAGAGAGGAAATCTCGGCAAGAGCTGCTTATTCTTTCACTATATGTTTGGCTGACACCACAAATCTTATTTTGGGAATGGGGCTGCTCTGAAAAGCATCATCTCCAGCCCGTTAGCTACTCAGAGCTGCCACACCCCACGAAACCAGCTCTGGCGACCGCTGGGCTAGGGAGAGGACACAGCAGGCTGGCTAGCGTTTACCATCACAGACAAAGTACCACGCGCAGGGTTTAACATCTCCTCATCCACCGGAGGCCGCGCGGAGTCCTGCGTGATGCTCCTCTCCGACCCGACACCAGAATGGTCCATTATGCCAACGCCTGCTGAAAGGGCACGAAGGGTGGTCCTGACCTTGGCATGTCTTCACCTCTGAGGAGGTTACTGTAAGAACATCGTCTGTAAACGGAACAGGCTCCCTTCACAGGGGAACAACTGCTTACAGAATATTTATAAACCTCTGTTGTCCGTTAGCACCACCGTTCGTTGAAAGTTTTTGTCTTCCTATGTAATTTTGGGGCATAAGGAGTTTTTATTGGGAAACTGTGTAAGTCTCGGAACGGCTGCTAGTTGTATGTACTCCTCTTTCTCCATTTTTTCAATTTTCCCTTCATACAGATTTCTGTGTGTTTTACTACTCTGGCTTTGGGTGCCTGCGGTTGGAATCAAGCCTTTATCCTTGGTTTTATTCAAGAATAATTTTCCTTTGTTATTGCCAAGAACTGAAGAAGACTTAAACAGATGGATGTCCCTACTCCCATCCTCGGGAGGTAAGCGCAATCTCCCTGACACAGACAGAGAGCGTAAGTCATTTTCTAGCACTTTTTGATCCATTCCTGCTCAAGTTTCTGTCTATCTTGAAAAAATTTTACTAGCTTTTTCTCAGCTACGAAGTCTGGGTTTTCTTTTATCATACGCATTTCAGAGCAAACAGGATAAAGCCCGTACAGCAGAGACTACGGATCTTATATTTACGTTTAATTCTATAATTCCCTGGCCACCATGAAGAGACTCTTTCCCCAAGCACTGCATCGCTCTGAACCTCAGCTTCGCTGTCGCGGCCTCACTGGCAAGCAGCGCAGCAGGTCTGAAGCCGTGCACTTCATGAATATAATTTCTTGGCTGTACCTTGAATATAATTGCAACACATCTCACTAACTCTTACTCTTTTTAAAACGGGGGATGAGTATTTGAAGCAAACGTTTCTACCCCTAGCTTTGCCACAGACCTGTCTGATCACAGCAGATTACGTTCTCCGCTTGCTGACCACCTACGCTTTCCAGCCCTGTCGTCTAACGTGCCCAGTTACGATTCATGCAAACGCTTTTCGTACATTAACTCAACCCGCGATGTAAAGCAATGATTGAATAAATTGTGAAAAGTCAAGGCTGGATAGTGAATCTGCCAGGAAACACCCAGCTACCTCATTGCCTACCGAATTTCTGGACACAGTGATCATTCCTGGGCGGACAGTTTTTACTGGATGAGAGGTAATGGACATCCGTTGGAACAAGGGAAATTCCAATTAGATCGGAGGGGGGGAAAATATCATAACGAGAGTAATCAAACACTGGAACAGGGGCCCAGAAAAGTTGTGGGATCTCCATCCTTGGAAATATTGACAACACAACCGCCGAGTTACCGTGCTTTGATTCTATGACACGTTAAGCTGTAGAAGGCCAAACAGAGAGGTGCACAAAGGGAACCAAGAGATGTCCCAGAAGACAGGATCTAATTCACAGTCTACAGAGAAGCACTTTAATTTTCCTCCATTCATATCACAAATTTTAGATGCTCGTCTAAGGGAAAAATTGGATTGGTTTTGTTTTTTGAAGCTGGATGTAAATAACTGCACACAGAAAGAGACTAGCATTCATCACCGAGCTCTGGCAACTAACTGCTAAATTGCACCGCCCAGCACATTACTGGAAATAAACGACATCGAGTTGACTTGAACTGGGAGGAAAAACATGTCACTAAACCAACTCCATGCCCAACTGTCTGGTCTCCCTGTATGTCTCCAGTGACAGATATCACTAAAACAGAGAGGAGAGACAGGAAATACTGAAACAAAGACACTTTCCAAGTACAAGATGAATCCCAAACCCCATCTGAGGACAAGAGGGTCAAGCCCAGCCGAGAACTCAAGAAAGCAGACCTGAAACCTAATCACGGGCCAGCCCTCAGTACAAAAGCCGAGTTCACCAGGGGCATTCTGGGTTGAGACCAAAGCAACAGTGGCTCTGCAGAACCCTATAACACATGTAGCTTCTTGGTTATATTTTGCGGTAATCAGTTGTTTCCACAGTTGTACTGACCGATACTGATATCCAAGCGAGGGAGGTTAAATCTAGTTCAGGTCGTGCCTGACCCAGCTGAGAGCACACTTCCTTCCACGGTGCAAACACTCACTCAAACCCTTGGAGAGGGTTGTAATTCCATTGCACTCAAAGATATTAGTCACCTACTTCCATTTCTACAAGTGCTTGATGGTTTTCTCATTATTTTTCGTCCCACTTCTCCTCCTCCTTAGATCCCTTGTCTTTTTTCCCTGTATATTGTAAATACATCCATCACCAACACTCATTTTCCTTTGTATCATGCCATGCTCTTCCTGTTTGAGTCCTTTGCTGACTACCTTTCCTTTGATCAAGCAAACTGTTACGTGAAAAAAAAGAAAAAAAACTAACTCCACAAACCAATATTCAATCAAGAACTTCAATGAATCCTATTAAGTTTCAATTTTATAGAAGAAGGCTGATTTAAAAGGAAAAGCTCTAGCAGTTCGGATAAAGAGGCAGGATGTCTTTAGATGAGCGCCTACACAGGTCGTCACCACCAATACACCTCAGACAAGAATGCCTGTATTGTAACAGAGCATGTTACAAAATGTGGTGTACGATGTCTCCACAGAAATCAGTTCCATCTTTCCCGTTATTACTGATGCACAACTTGTGTGGTGTGCTGTGCAGGGTCTGAAACACCCTCCATCGGAACACAGGTCATGAGAAATTCCGCTGAGAAAGAGTTCAGACACCTTCTGGCACGGTGACGTCTCTAAGAAACACTAATGTGCCTGGGGAAGTGTTGAGGGAGGTCTCCGAAGCAGGCAATAGTCTTCCCATTCTTCTACCTTCTATTCCAGGGTTTCATTCCCAGGCAACCATGAGCAATTCCCAAATCATTTCTTCCTCCTACATGTTTCCCACCTGGGACAAAGACACTCGAACCCAGTGCCATGGCAACCCCATCAGCCACACAAGCACTTTGGTTCTTTAGGGAAAATGAGAATTCTGAAAGGAAGCTGGGAGATAAAGGCTCCTGTTCCTTGTTTCCCACTGTTAGGAAGTAATTACAAAAATACTTTAATCTGAAGTGCTCTCTGGGTGAATAGGTTGTCATTTAAAAAAAATTCTGTGAAGAGGAAGATAAAATAGGAAAACTTTGAGTACATTAACATGCTGCATAACCTTCAAGCTTAAGGTGGGTTGTCAATGCTATATGAGAAAAAAGTGCATGGAAATAAATAATAAATGAATGAACAGGAGGAAAGATAAATCGAACTCTTTGTGATCAGCTCAAGCAGAATATGATCCAAAACCTGCCTCATCAGCCCACTGACGTAAATCTGAGTCTTCTCACCGACTCCCGTGGACTTGGACCAGGCTTTTACATTTCTGAGAAATACAATTTGGGTTTTATTTTACCGCGCTCCTGAGCCTGATTCAGTAGAACTGGCAAAGAAAGCCTCCTGGGTGCAAATTTGATTCTCAGCTCCACAGTTCTTCGCCTGTTTCTGTTGTTTCTTGAATGCTTTCAAGGAATAAGGTTAATGATCACACATCTTGGTGATGTTTGTCAGCTTATTAACAAAGGAGAACAGATTCTTTTCATGCTGTCCAGACAGCATGATATCATCGTTAGACTTCCAGCTCAGGCTTGTACACATAGCATTTCTTTCCGTTCCTAAGTGAAAAGCTATTTTGGTGATAAAATCTTAAAAAATTACTTAAATGATGTTTTAACATGACAGCTTTATACATTCTTCTATTTTTTTCAGCTTTGTATGCATAGCTCACTTGCTCTCTGTCCCCTAGACCCTTTGCCCCCAATGTAGAGTCTTTTGATCTTTGCTTCTTTTTGCCCTTAAGAACAAGTATTTTCTGTAACAGACGTTATTTGGGAGTAACACTCCTGATGTGAACACGGATCGCGAGTACCTGCAGTACTCAACTAAAATGAGAAGCACAGATGTTCAGTGTTTTTAGGATCAAGACTTAAATTACTGGGGAAGTGGAGCTCGCAAAATGTCATCCCAGGGCACTCAGATACGGAAAAGCCGTTAGGAGACAACGGTGCACATTTACACCCATGAAGAACTCTAGAGATCGTCCACCTCTATGATAGGATTTCCAGACTATACCTGAACCAGATGCTCATCCCAGATGTTTAAAAACAAATGTCCCACGTCTTTAAAGAAAAGCCGCAGAAGCTGTACTACTCGCTCCTCCTGGTCGGGCACAGCCTTCTCCCCGAGCATCGACACTCCCACCCCAAGCAGAGCATTTTCCGCTCCCAGACGAGGGACCCTACAGAGCAGACATGTGCTTGGTGGCATCCTCCAAACTGCTGCCCCATAGGATCTGACCGCATTAGCAGGGGGCGCCAAGTCGCAGAGCTCTCCATATGGTTTCTACAGTATAGTGACTACGCAAAGTGTTTTCAGAAGCAGTGTAGAGCCTTGCGTGAATTGCCTTCGTCATACGGTACCTGAGAGGGACGATGCTAAAGCAGTAACACTTCAGAAGAGGGTTATTCTCGAAGCAGCTCACTCATTTCAGCCTCACAACTAAGCGTTTGGTAGGTTAAATGTGGCAACCCGTCACAGCTCAAGAGTTCCCCTTTTTCATACTGCTGGATTAACGGATAGTCGGAGGCTCTTGGCTGTGGAAATAATACCTCCTCCTCCCTCTGCGCATCTCTCACCTTTTCTAAAGCTGAAAAGATTTATTAGGGGCTGCCGAGTCCCCACTGTCAGTAAAGGCCTTTCTGGGTCGTGTTTCTCCTCCAGCACATGTCAAAGCACGCTGCATTAGCCGGGAATCTCTGTGCAATTCTGAGCGCCACCCATTTCTCTATATTCCTACCAAGCCTAGTGAGAAGGTCCTCTGTGGTCTGAGCAGCCTGCCTCCACTCACTGCCACTTGCTGTAAGCACGTACCTGTTCATTCATGTTCTCCTGTCGGGTTCACGATGGTTGATTCTACCTCACTTCTGAGCACAGATATAAATTTTCAATCATTTTCTCCAAGTCTGACAAAAATTAGGACAGTACGTGTGTTTTGAAAACGTGGTATGAGTATTCTTGTCCCAGGTCACGATTACATGAAACAAGATGAGCTGACCAGTTTTCACACGGTTCTCTGCATGACTCCTGTCTGACCCAGTTCTTCACAAGGAAGAATAATCAAGAGTCTCTTCTGTTCCCAGGGGAGAAATCCACTTGACGTCTGCTGATGCTGCGTTACATCCTACTACGTTTAAGTGGTTTTCAATAGCTGGGACTTCCCGGGGGAGGCCTCGGCTCCAACCCTGCAGAAGAGGAAGAGCTTCCTCTGGCCAGAAGAACTTACCCAGGCTCAGCACTTCAGCACATGGGTTTACCCACCGCAATGGAGACCGCAGCGACCGGTTAGGTGGCTGTTGTTTTAAAATGATTTTAACATTAACTGGTCAGGACCTACCACTCCTTGTGGGTCCCTGCGTTGCCTCACATCAGCAGAAGAAAGATCAGGTTCCAAGAAATACAGTAAAACAAGATCCTTTGAATTAGCAGATAGATTACCCATGAAAAAGAAATAACCACTCCTGCCACCCATCTGTCAAAATATGGCAAATTACCCACATTTCCCTCGTATCACAGAGCGAGAACACAGGCGTAAAACAACCACCAAATATTCAGGGCCACTTATACGCAAGAGATCATATTCACACCAGAATGACGGAAAACAGCGAGGTATAAAAAGGCAGTGATTAATGAAGGGTTGCATAAGGAGTCTAAATTGGGTGCGAACACACACAAAGAAGAAGAGAGGCCCACCAGTTCAAAGGGCATCTGTACCATCTCTTCAAAGGCTCAGCCTCTGGTGTATTTCCCTAGCTCCTTAACTGAGAGATGACGAAATCTAAAAAATAAAGAAGGGGGTGGAGGTGGGGGGGGGAAAGCATATCCTATTTTATCACTTCACTTTTCTTGCTGGAATATTCACGTTTCTTCCCATCTTCTGCCAAGTGTTTTGAGGGGCTCCTCCCTATGCTTAATGAAAGAGGTAAACAAAAAAAGTACTTAAAAAAAGACTACGTAAGTGTTTTGGTGTGTGAAGACGCAGAAGCTCCCCAGCTCTCCTCCTAGCAGACATGCAGAGGGAAGGAAAACCAAGGCCTATCCATAAACGTCTACGGGTTTGCGATGCTACAGCCTTCCTCAAATGAACGAGGCAGGATTTCCCAGCCGACTTCTTGACTGTCTGATGTAAGGCACTTCTGAGGAACCCTGTCACAAAGCCGATGATGAGAACACCGGGGCAGCGCACGCCATACCCTGCCGTTCCCTAAAGAGCCATGGATACCGTAAACAGGAGTCGGCAGAGGGTGCTGCCTCGGGGCTAGGGTTATACTGCTGCAGAAGTGGGAAGGATAAGCACACACTACCCAGTAGCTTCAGGCATCCTCATATCTACTCCAGAAACCCAGATTTCTGGTTCCCACCTTTCTAAGGAAGCTCGCTGAAACTTCATCACAAATAACTCCAATAAACAGGGAAGAGAAGTAGATGGACCGTGTGCACGTGGCGCTTATTTCCATGAGAACACACTACATGAACCAATAAATGCTCCACAACGTTGCGATCGTTGCTAAAACCTTGATGTTAAGCTGGTAGGTTTTTTGACTTGTAACTCCTACGCTCATTCTGTCTGACTGTTCGAAAGATGTCCAACAAATTCCCAAATGTTACAAATTCCTGCAGGAATACCAGATGTGCTGTCAGACCGAAAGCTTTTTCCATATAGCTGGAGCTGGACACTTGCACAGCAACAGTATCTTATAAAACTGACTTCTAGAGAGAACACAACGCAGTATGTCCTCTTACATTGCGGAGGAAGGCTTTTACACAACGTTTCCCAGTTTTTATGACAACTTCACCGACAACAACAATTTCAAGTACTCTTTAATCGTAATGTCATAGAATCGTCACAGATGGTTTAGGCTGGAAGGGACCTTAATGATCATCTAGCTCCAACCCCCTTGCTATGGGCAACGACACCTCCTACTAGACCAGATTGCTCAAAGCCGAATGTCTGGTTCACTGAGTCATCTGTCACCCGTTACTCAAAGTTTGGATCCTTGTCTGCGTCGGCTCAATACGTGGCTGAACTTGCAAGGCGCCAGCAGACCGTACTCTGCATTCCTGCCCCTGCCCTGGGCACTGCGCACGTGGGGTGAGGAGCAGGCGCAGAGGAGAACACAAAATATTTTCACGCACCTATACGTAGCAGACGACTTAACCACTGCAAACTCTTTCACAGCCGCGTAACAGCCCGATTTAATTCCTGAACTCAAATGCACGTAAAAGCTTTAAACTGTCAGAAGTAAGTAGGAGAGATTTCCTGTGAACATGAGTAACGCTTACCGCTTATTTAGTTAGAGCCGCGACGTTAACCCATCACGTGGGTCAAACGCTTCCTCAGGCTCCACGGGCTTCGGCAGCTTGCTTTAACCTTGATCACGCTGTGACCTTAAAGAGCGTCTTGAAGACAAAGGGATAAAGGCAATATAACTTACTTCTTTTTTTTGTGCCTAATCTGGGCCAAGGTGGAACTGCCAAACACCAGTGCAGACGAGACTACTGTCGACTTTATTTAATAAGGATAACAGTACAATAAAGATCAGGCTTTACCCCACTGGGAGTAGTCAGTAACCGGGCTTAGTCAACGCTAATGAGCAGTGCCTAAAAGCAAAGACATCACTCCAGCTGAAAAGGAACCAGGAGGGAAAATTAGCCAGCCTCCACCGAACTTTTTTCTTTGAAAACCACGAAAGATCGGCAAGACTTGCAGTTTTCACAATGCCCTGGCACGTGGAGACCTTTAGACACCTCTGAAAATTAAAGACCTCACCTCCAGAAGCAAACTCATCTAACACATTTTAGGAAACCCTCTTAGGAGAAAGGTCAAGATGCCAACAGTAGTTGCTACATCCACAGCGTTTTCACGGAAGCGCAGGCACGCCGTAGCGTTATTTGTGCCAGCATCAGCCAATGCTCTCATACGTGGACTGTTGAGAGGTTCTCTGGCCACTTCTAAACTGAAAATGAGCTGTAGGAAAACGCAGTTTGACTAGTACATTGAACTGTTGGGCAAGGCAATAACGAAGAGGAATTTTTCCTGGGTAAAACGCCCATTAAAAAGGAGGTTAATCTTCTGCAAAGACAAACTTCAGTAAGACTTGCACGTTTGTTTTAGCTCAAGAGGCACAGATAGGGACACGCGAGCCCCACTCGCCTGATCCTGTACATGACCTTACAGATTAGCAAATGACCTAACTGATCAGCAAAACCAAGAGAGTGCCAGAATACAGAAATATGGAAGCCAACCCCCCCACATACAACATTTTCTATTTAGTAGTGGCCACTCTTTCATGTTAGGTTAGGTTTTACCCGAGAATATAAACTTTTGGGATGGAATGGTCTGGGTGTCTTACAGGAATAGAGCTTGGTTAAAAATACAGCAGCAAACTAGGAAGGATAAAACATCCCCCTTTTCCTACCATGATAAGGTACACATTCTACAGGACTGGATCATACCTTGGCATCACCGGGCACCTTTAGCTAGCTATGGTTACACACATGAGTTATCCACAAATCTGTGACTGTTAGTCTAGGAACTTTAAATTAAAAACCTATCAACAAGTTAGTTGTAAGCACAGTGGTACAAAAATGGGTGAACAGTTTTCCTTGAATGGGCATTTCAAGTTATGAGCAAAGGGGAGGGAAGAGAACTATCTTGCAGATGATAGAAAATAAATGTTAAAATACTAGTCACAGAAAGTACGACAGAGCAACAGAGCGTGGGTTGAGCTCCCTCATGGGCAGATTTTGCATCACGCCAGCTGAAATATAGAGACGCTTCATATAAATATATGGGTGATAGACCCATAAAACACCTACCAGAGCACACCATGAACACAGACCGCTGGACTGCACCACAGCCAAAGGTTTGTTCACTTTTGCTAAGGGTAGAACGGGTTGGTGACCCAGGATGTGCACAGCCCAGCTCTCTAGAGCACCAGCCGGGCTTCAGAGCGCTCCCAGGAACATCGCGCTACATTCAGCTGTTTCAGGACAAGACAGGCAAGCCTTGTAATCAAGCGGCAGACGGAAGCGCCTCTCTTCTCTCATACTCTCCACTTCCATTTAAAACAAAGAGCTGTACCTTTCTCAGAGGTATATCGGATGCAGCAAGTTCCTTTGATCTGTTTGATCAAGTTCTGGTTCCTTTCGTGATGCTCCTTTCTCGCTGAACGCCCTCAAGGTATCCATACCCACCTTGCTGGTTCTCGGTTCCACTTGCCAAGATGACCTGTATTACATACCGCATAGATCTCTTCCAGACAAATGCTAAAATAACAATGCGCAGCATCGTGGAAACAGATCCCCTCTGCGAAAGGATGGAATAAACCGATCTCCAAGAAACAAGCCTTTTTGGTCTGAACTTCTCGATAAACAAGGAATCACGTACAGACACATGGCTTTGACACTAACTAAAAAGTTTGCTCTAAGTTACAAAAAGGTAGCTGCTCTTCTTAAGTGCTCCCTCCGACCAAACAAAAGAAGATGGGAAGATGCTGAAGAAATTAAGACCCTCAAAGGACTGACCAAATCCCAAACAACATTCAAAGATACTGAGGTAGGACTCATCATTTAGATGTTTATTGTCTCACTAATCCTCACGTATCATGAACCACGATTCAGAAATTCCTGAATAATTTGCCTCAGCTATTGCATGCTCTTGCTAACCTTCCCCATGTCGTAGTTACCTGACATTCGCAAAGGCTTCCATGGATTCAAAACACATACAAATAAAGTCCGTGAGCACATTTGTAGAGGAAAGAGACGCTGAATTCGCCGAAGCAGACCTAGAAGGTCCATCATGTAGTGTATGTAGTTGTTCTTGTTCTTCTCCAACCCTTTTAAGTTCCAAGAACACGTGAACACAAAGTACAAAAAGGAATTTGAGAAGCTGAGAGATGCTGAAAACAAGGCAGAGCACCAAAGGGGGATGGAGTTGAGCTTTCATCCTCAGCCCACAGTGTCAAAAACCTCAATCTTCACTACGCAACGCATTGCCGTGTAAGGATTTGTATAATATTAAAAGGGAGGGAAAAACGTACAAGCAAATGGATTAAACTACACAATAATTATTCTCAGATGGACCAACCACATTACCAAGACGGAGGGGAATCCTCGGATAAGTCAAAACATATCCAATCAAGACAACTGCCTTCAAACCGCATTAATTGCAACCAGTAGAAGGAGGAAAACAGTATCAGTCATTGGCACAATTTAGCTATTACTCAGAAAGAAACAGGACCCAAACTTTAAACAGAAGTTGTACAGACAGGCGAGCCTTAATAACAACTTAGAACATTAAAGTCATATGAGTATTTCTATTACCATCTCATGTCCCACAATATCTTACCAACTTATGTGGAGCTCAGAGTTGTTTCCGCTTAAATCAGCACAAACTTTGCCCTTGGTTTAAGGAAGAAAAAAAAACCAAGCGTTTTGCCACGTTTCTTGATGAGAACAGTTTGTGGCTGAGTTCTGTCCTCCTAGATGAAAGCACACACGTGCTGCTCTTCGCAGAGAATCGACGTGTATGATGGATGGCGTGAAACTTTTAAATGCTTTCTTTTCAAACAGTTCAGTCAAAACTGCCTCTTCAAAAGCTACCATAGGCTAGAGTTACCTGGAACAGATCTGTAAACACTCAACACAGGGGTACTGTACCTTCTCTGTGGACATCAGGGAGCGTATCGCTGGGATGCTGCACTACAGCTGATCGCCTGTACACCATGTGGATTCTTCCCTTTTCCTCTTCCATTTGCTTTCCTCTTTCCAAAGGCTCAATGAAGTATTCATCCTTATCAGTTCTTATCATTCCAGCCTGGTGAGGAAGAGAGAAAGCACACCAATACGTCATTTGAGAGCCTAAAGACCTGGCCCAATGCTTTAAAAGCAAATATCAAGAGGGGCGAAGGATGAAACGCTCAGCATATTACTGTACTGGAAGACTCAAATTACCGCTGGGTCTCCTCTGCATGGACTTCTTGCCAGAGGTGACATCCCACTGCGCTCTGGGGATGTTCACCTGGCTGAGGCCACTGTCCAGAGGCATGAAGAGCAGATCTTGTGTACGTACGAGACACGTTGCCCCTTCAAGAACGCCACCAAGACCAGAGCCAAACAGGAGCTCACCATTCGTACAGTGACGCACAGCTGTTCTGTAACCTGAGCGTGGCACATTGCACACTGCGTGCTGCACGTTCTGCTAATCTTTAACCCATCTACATCCTGAACCCCTTACGGGTCAGGTCCTTCATTTTACTTGATTAAGATCAGCAGAAGCCATACAGTTTCCTACTTAAATGAACACGTACTGTTCCACCCTGTTAACTATGTAGATATCGACAATTCTTCAAAACTCTTTCTCTTTATGTCTTCTGCCTGTAAAAGCCGCGGGTCAGGTTTGCAGGCAATATAGATTCATCCTGGTGATTACCATAATTAAACTCGCTGGAGTAAACCACACCTCCCTAAGTCCAGTTTAAGGGAAGAGAGACTCACGGTCAGCAGGAAAAATCTATTTGCTGGCACTCGAATATAAACCACAGTAACTAATGGTGCAGGAAATCTGGCCATACACTCACGGACACAGTCACTTAAAACCCCCCTGCTCATATCTAAGGGCAGCAAGACCTCCAGCACAGCCACTGACAGCGCCATCATCGCGCAGGGGAAAAACGGACACAGAATACTTGAAAATACTGGAAAACACCAACGGGATACGCATTTGAGGCACCTGCAAGTTGTTATCAAAGGCATTAACAAACAAAGCACGAATGTGCGTATAAAACGCAGCTGAGCAACTACTACCAAGCCTTATCCTTGTGACCTTCCTTTTACGTGACATCCCTCTCCTCCTCGCACGTGAGTGACACGGGGACAGTTCCCGGAGCGCTCCCCTGACCCTGTCCCGCTGTGGTCCCGCACACGTCTGTCCCCGGGCAGGACACGCCGCTGCCTCCCGCCAGCCAAGCGATGCACCGGCTTTTCCCACAACGGCCCTGACCTCGTAACTGAAGATGTCACTACGTGTAAGGCAGGAAATACAGTTCTGGCTTTGACCGCAACCACAGACACATACAAAGTGTGAACCACCAAAAAAACCCCCCAAAAAACCAAAGCAAAACAAAAAAAAACCCCCAAACCCAAAGGGGACAGTCCTGACAGTTCTGCAAATTGCTCCAGGGCCTCCCCAGCCCCGCTCCAGCTTTAAATGCCATCAAACTTACTCACGGCAATGCTACTTAAGATTTATTTTAAAAATTTTGTTGTTGTTTTTGCAACAAATGGAGATTATCATAGCCTAAGCTTAGAAAACTTGTCAAATACAAGTAGACAGAATTGTGAAGGTATATGGCAGAGTATCAAAAATCAATATTTTAATAAAAACACCCAAAACGTCACAAACAGTACTTCACCACAAGCCTTCTATGCTCTGTGTGTTTTCTTACATCTACACTCAAATTTTCAGTTACTGTATTTCTTCAAATACTGGCTAAACTGCATAAATCTAAATATTACATTCTTCCTTTGTTTTCATTATGTGAGAAGCGGCAATAAGCAAGATTTTTGGTTGGAATAACTCAGGTTAGCATCACAAGTCAGTTTTTCATGTGGCTAGTACACATAATTAGACTGGGAATTAACAAGTCCCCTTCGCATGTTAACGGCTTAGTTGCTTGCTATTTCTCTGAGCAAAACCAAGTTTCGTACCTACAGTTGCCATGGTACTGGTGTAGACCTTGTCTTGGCATAAAGATTTTTTTGTAAATGACCCATTTTCTACGAAGCTGTTGCCTGTGAGCGGACAGTAGGTCTATCCAAAAGCAGTGCTCAGTGCAAGAGCGAAGCTTGGCTTCACTTCCCAGCTCCACCATGTGTGCTGCTGCTTCTCCTCTCCGTTAAACCTACAAAGAAAGAGCCTTCGCCCAAGTAAGAGGCGACAGGACAAGAGGAAACGGCCTCAAGTTGTGCCAGGGGAGATTTAGATTGGATATTAGGAAAAATTTCTTCACCGACAGGGTTGTCAAGCGTTGGAACCGGCTGCCCAGGGAAGCGGTGGAGTCACCATCCCTGGAGGTATTTAAAAGCTGGGCAGACGTGGTGCTGAGGGACACGGGTTAGTGGTGGGCTTGGCAGTGCTGGGTTGATGGTTGGACTTGATGGTCTTAAAGGTCTCTTCCAACCTAGACAATTCTATGATTCTATGATTATATTTTTATGAATGGGCGTGCCTTGCTGTAAAAGGAATATANTCTTCACCGACAGGGTTGTCAAGCGTTGGAACCGGCTGCCCAGGGAAGCGGTGGAGTCACCATCCCTGGAGGTATTTAAAAGCTGGGCAGACGTGGTGCTGAGGGACACGGGTTAGTGGTGGGCTTGGCAGTGCTGGGTTGATGGTTGGACTTGATGGTTCTATGATTCTATGATTATACTTTTATGAATGGGTGTGCCTTGCTGTAAAAGGAATATAAGAATAATCTGCAAGCATCAAGTACAGTTTCCATTTTCACAACTCTCCATAAAACACTTTGACAGACCTAACACATTCCACCCCCCTCCAGCCACAACTCATTGTCTGCTCCTCAAAAGCCTCCTGACTTCACGGACACTGATAACCTGGCCACATTAATATGAGACACAAACGTATTTTAAAAGTCCAATTACTCATTAAGAGGAACAGTACCTCTTTACCTTTTGCTCATCTTCACGGTAGTGGCTATCTCCACCGATTTCAGCAGATTTGAACTGCGTGGAGGGGCTTCGCGCCCATAGTCATGGACAAACGTGACCCAATTTCTCCGCCAAATTTGCAAATGGAGCTGAAGGGCTGGATTTCCAACCGGTCGCCCCCAAGACGGGGTTCTGAGAGACCAACGCCTCCTGCAGACCTAGTGCAAGAGCAACCATCTGACCTCCGGCACGGCTCGCCACCTCCCCGGCACAGCCGGGAAGTGAATTAAAAATCCACGCTGGCAAAGGGCCTGAGCTGAGGCGCAGACCATCGAGCACAGGCGGCCGTGCGCTCTCTGGAAGAGCGGGGCTGCCCACAGTCCCCAGAAGATGACGCAATGACAACGGCGACCAGGCAACTGGGGTTTCGTAGCCGAAGGGCCAAACCGGGGAGGGCTGATGAAGGGAAAACCCCTCCCACACCTTTTACCCCTGTTTTACTCCTTTGCTTCACGAGCAGCTATGATGGCGTACCACCCGTGTGGAGGCTGAATACGTTTCACATGCTTTTGAGTAAATAACGTGCCCACACTTTTGGGACACTCACTCTTGCTTTGCTTCACCACTACAGTAAACAGCACAAATACCAACATGCTCTGTCCGACACAATTCATAAGAGTTGAAATTACTATAGCGGGGTTGGTTTATAAAGCATGTTGTAAAGACAGACAAATTTTTATAAATATTATTTCCCACCCCATTACTGGAAAATGAGATTTAGAATCAACAGGGACAGTTCTGGCCCATTTTAACAGCCTACAGGCAAGCACGAATGCAGAATCCAACTTGCTTTCCATTCAGACTTTCCCCCCTGCCCCCAAATTTCATCAACAAAAAGAGCTTGAAATCTTCCAAATGAATGGAGAAAGAGGGGCATAAGCAGGTATTGCATTTTCAAGAGAATCTTCACTGCAAACTCTGCTGTCAACCCCACATTCGCTTCCTCACCAGCTGCAGAAAAAGCAAGCAGGTCTTTAGAGCACGTATTTTTAAAGGCTCGCTCAGAGAAAAGACCACGGTGGATTTCCAAGAAAGAAGTATGTAGTGGAACATTTTTGTTTTCCGCAAAAGCGCATTTATGGAGCAATACAGGAAAACAGAGTCTGAAATCCCAGAATGCTATTAATTTTACTACTTTTTCTTATAAATTAACAATGCTCAAAATTTCCATCAACTCCAGTTTGAAACCTGCGCTTCGGTGAGCTTTACCTAGAACCGTCTTCATTGTTCTTCAAATGTGGAAACGGGAAGACACCAAAACCCACCCAAAAGCAAGAAGCAGCCTTTGCGGCACAGTGGCTGGAAATTAACCCTCCCTGTTCCCAGCACTATTTCGACCTCGCCGGAGGCTTGGGAGAAGCGGGTTGACTTCTCAGCTTTCCTACGCACTCCCTTCTCCTGCTTCTGAGGGGCGCCAGAGGGGACACCCGCTCACAGAATGTTCACCACCTTGCTGCCTAACATCTCCGACCGTCTTTAGATGATTCACGACCATCAAGGCATTTCATCCCCACCGCTCTTTTTGCCCTCCTCGATCCAGAAGTAACAGTGTGCGGCAAACTGAGGGAAAACCTTTCTGCTGAATCCAACCGATGCCGGAGCAAGTGCTGCCCGAGTCCATAATAAAAGATAAGCGGGAGCAAGGCCAAACCTGGACTGGCACAGGAGGCCCACCTAGGAGGACATCCCAGAGGACAGCAAACCACGCGTTCTTTACTGGACAAGCCACTGACCAAGCAAAACCTGGAAAAACACATTATTTTTTCTTTCCAAATGCAAAAAGACGCAGACAATAATAAGGGAATGACAAGCAATATAAAGCCTTGAGAAAATAACCTACAAGGGCAGGTTAAACTAAGGAATCACTTACTGAGCCAAAATCAACAGCATTTAAGGGGGAACACGATTCCGTATAAATATGCACGGGGTATGAGCCGCACGAGAGGAAAGAACCGTTCATTCAGCGAGCACAACAGGGAACTGTGGAGCGACCGTTAAGAATGGAAAACATTTAACTTCAATATTAGAGTAAACATTACGGGTGGGATTTTTCAAAAGTATTTTAGGAAGTTAAATGCCCCATTTCTAGTGGTTTGCAATAAGGGCAAGTCATTTAATTCTCAGGTGTGTTTTGAAAAGCCCACCCTCAAAATGTCAGAAAGTGGACGGGTTTGTTCGGCAAGGCAGCAGAGTCACACTACTGGCCGTTATCCAGCCAAACGCTGCTAACACTCGCCACCGGCCATTACTGGAGAGTAGGAAACGCTTTGGGTTGTTAAAGTCTACGGTGCGTTTATTTCACAAAATGAACCTGCGACAGACTATCCCCACCCTCCCTACCACCTCATCTGCAATGCAACGAGGTCAGTAAACGCTCTCATTTTTTGATGCCAGTCTCCACTGCCCACCTCTACCCCAAGTTCCGCGTTTCTTTCCTTCTTGCTGTCCTCCGACAGACTGGATGCGATGCCCCAATCATGGAAGCTTCTTGTTCTCACCCAGCTCCCTCTACAAGACACCCATTTGCCTAACCGCCTATGAAAAAAAAGCTCGACAAAAGTCAGGTTTCCGAAGTGCTGAGACCTCTATCTACCGTACTCCTCAATCGCGTCTCACTCTCGCCGTCTCCTGCCCTGCCTCAGCTCCTCGCAGCAGAAGCCGTCCCCGTCAGCCGTGCCTGCCCAGCACCTCGCACGGTGGGACACCAGACCCACCAGCGCTGACGGGCACCGGAGGAGCAAAACCCTGCCGCTTACCCACGAGCTCATCGGAGAACACCCGTGTAATAATTACCAAGAGGGTGAAGAGTGGTTTCAGTGACCCAGTGTCACACCAACTCCTCCTGGGATGGAGTTAACTCTCCCTTTTTCTCTCCACATCCCCAGCGGGCGCTGCTGCGTGGCTGCCCGGCGGCTGCGCTTCCATCAAGCAGAGCTCAGAGACAGCCGGCTCCTGGAGGACACAAACCAGCGAGGTTTCGGTTTCCATCAGAAGGGGACACAAAGTTGGGACGGAGGGAAACGCAGGGCATCGTAAAGAATACCGGTGGGAGAAGCCCTCCATTTTTCATCCCAATGTTTTTGTGGCTTTGCTATTATTTTAATCTATGTATGCCCTTATCTTCACACTATTGTATTTCAGTCGGTATCTGTATTTTGAAAACCCTGCATTTTTGTAGGACATAATGAATCTACCACAGAGAAGGTAATAATATAAATTATGTTTTTAAACTGTCCTTAGTGCCCTCGTACTACAAAGAAATCACTTGAAAACACTGACACGATACTCCGGGGAAGGGAGGCGTTAATCAGCAGCTATTTCTCCTAAGCCAGCTTTGAACAGCGAGAGGCCCGAACATGTAAGGCTGCTTTTTAAGCACATCAGAAATACAGTATTGAAATATTTGCTAATTGTGACGTGGCTGCTCCCAGGCCGATGGGGCACGCATGGGATGAAGCGTTAAGGACTAAGAGCGGTTCTGTGGCCAAGCTGGTTTCGAAGGCTGCTCGCATCAGGCTTCTCTCTCTCTCTTGTGTGGTTTGACATTTTCCTTTTTTACTTAGGCGAGAAGAAATGAGATCACATCCCAGAACGTCCCTCGCAAGGATAAACCATCTCTCACACCGTGCTCTGCTCTGTTCAGGCTTTTCTAACCAACTCCTTTGTCGCCAGACCCTGTTCCAGACTTCAAAACTTTGAATTTTATGTTTATTTTTGTATGTTGCCCTCTCTCCCCTCCCAGCTAGAAACTGGGAGCGATGTGTAAACACTTTTCTGGCAGTTAATTGGGATTACATAATTAATCCATGTCCTTTACAAATTGAGGACGAAGAGCGCTGCGCTGAACGCGACACACTCGGCCCAGGAAGGGGGAGCCATGAAGCCGCAGAGCCTTTGCGCCGTGCCGAACACAGGGAGTTCCAGTCTCACAGTATCCGAAAGGGAAGTATTTACCTATTTGGTGTAGATTTCTTGCAGCTAACCATTACGTAGGCTTTTAGCAAAGTAGTAACTGCTCCGGCTGAATACACACGACAGACCTGCTTGACCTGTGCCCGAGGATAAAACCGGACCATCTAAAAAAAGCCCGTCGTCCAACCTATCCCTGATTATCGCACCGCGAGGGATACGCGATCAACAGAGCTTCACCGCATCCCCCTACGTGAGAACCTTCATTTGTATTACAGGCACCTTCTATCTGTACACCCACATGCAGAGTGTCACTTGGAAACACCGCGTGCTGTGACCTTACTGTGAAGATCTGAAATAAGGGAGATTAAAAGCTTAAAAAATTGAAATTTCACACCACATTCAAGGCTCTACATTCACCTCTAAATGGAGGAGGTTGTCAGTAATACAAGAAGCCGCTTAGCAAGCAGGCTGGAGTTTGCTCAGCAGTAGGAGGTTGTCTGTATGAAGTTGGGCCGCACTAATAGTCCTTGATAAGAAACGAGCAACCTACGTAAAGGAAAAAAACCCAGCAATAAGCACAGGGATCCAAGGATGCCAAAATCGCCTTCCCTCTAGAAAAAAGTTCCAACTTGGGACCCTTCAGCAGCACACAGGTGCAAATATGGAGTCACAAAAATGGGCTATGTAGCTGGACGCTACCCAGGAGGGCAGCAGAAATGAGAAGATGACAACAGCTCTCAGCAGAGCACGTGTGGAAGCAGGCATGGGCCAAAGAGCCCCATAGTTACTTTCCAGGCCAAGGACAGCTAAGAATTCAGTGGGAAAAGGGAAAATGGTCTGCACAGGACAGCCACCCCTGTTTTAGGGGACAGACTGCGCTCAGCAGGATGAACCTGCTTGCTTGGAAGAGTAAGATCTAAACCCAATGACTGCAACCAACACGGCCCAACAGAGAGACAGGTTGTCTGCACAACGTGCACCAAGACTTCCAGAGCCCACGACCGTTCCGATCAATTGTCACCTGAGCGTGAGCTAAGGGATGGTAACTACCCAAGGCCAGGAGAGCAGGGCCCAAACACACCTAGGCCTGTGAAATTATGTACTCCGCTGTCCTACGAGCATGTATGACAGCTATAAAGGATGGCAGCTTGTGTTCCAAGAGGAAACAAGCCTGCTTACAAAGACGTTCCTCCACCACCTTGACATCTGTCCTTACCAACAGAGAAGGAAACTCTTCTTTCACGTGACAAAAGACGTACTAGCCCTCCCGCCTCACCTGGTGCAACTATCATCTGCTCCAAACCCAAGACATTCCTCCAAGTGGAACAGCGTAGGCAGTGGAGTCCTTAGTCACACTCTTTCTGAATGAAAGGCAGAGGAGGACACCGGCAGCACCAAGAAAGAGAAAGAATCAAGATCAACAATGACATACTGTCCAAGCTTGCAAAAATGCAGAGGAATTACTACCTTCCTCCTGGAGATTTCTCCAAATCTTTTTTTTTTTTTTTTAACCCCCTTCCATTCCTCAAAGGATGTATTGGAGGCAGAAGAGGGCTTTATTTGACTGACAGAAGAAGACTCTCATTCTCTCTCATGCAGACCAAGAGAGGTGCTATACAACTGAAGGACACTGCGTATGCCAAGTCCAGTTTCATCTTCCACCAGTGTTTTCCAAGAGTACCCAAGACGGATTCCCAACACCCTGGTTTCCTACACAGTAGCTAAACGAGTCAATCACCACACACACCTTAAAAATGAAAAGCACAAGTATGTACAGCATCCCTAAGCGTCAGGATTGCAGTATCTGAATCTATTCTCACTTTGGGCCACAAATCGCTTGTCTGGTTCGTAACAAAATCCTTTAACAGATTCTCCATGCATGATAAGTTAAAACGAGGAAGTTCCTTGCGCTGACCCGAGTAGTTTCAGCTTGCATAGAATCACAGAATGGTTTGGGTTGGAAGGGACCTTAAAGATCACCCAGTCCCACCCCCCTGCCCTGGGCAGGGACACCTCCCACTAGACCAGGTTGCTCCAAGCCCCGTCCAACCTGGCCTTGAACACCTCCAGGGACGGGGCAGCCACAGCTTCTCTGGGCAACCTGGGCCAGGGTCTCACCACCCTCAGAGTGAAAAATCAGCATCATCGTTTATTTCACCTACCACCAATGCCAACCGAGCCAGAACCGCAGCAGAAGGACTCAACGGTCAAACCAACCCAAAGCTGNACAGCTTCTCTGGGCAACCTGGGCCAGTGTCTCACCACCCTCAGAGTGAAAAATCAGCATCATCGTTTATTTCACCTACCACCAATGCCAACCGAGCCAGAACCGCAGCAGAAGGACTCAACGGTCAAACCAACCCAAAGCTGCTGCCTCCCAGAAGATGCTTTCTTCTGACCATTCTATCGATGAAATTGGAAAACGTTTCCAGGGCCCTCCCCCCTCACCCCCACCTCTTACTTCTCCCTTTTTCCCCACTGGACAATCGCAGGTGGCTGACAGCTCTATCCTGCCGCTAACTAAATAGAAGCCCTATTGAAAAGCATCAAGAGTTCTGTGTTCCCTCAATTTAATATCCCAGCCCCGGCCAAGCAGACACTGCATCCTGCCAAGACAAACATATGGGACTTGGCAAAACGGGAGGGGGGCAGTTTCTGGAGACAGCCCTCCAGTCTAAACTTCTTAAGGAGTCGATATAAACATGCTTTTTATAAAAAAGGTGCTGCCTCGTCTAAAAACACAGATTCAGCGCAAAAACACTGCTACCTTTCACCCTCTCTGTTAGTTTAAGGTGTGTTCAGTTCAATGACTGTGCAAAACCTGCGTCACAGCTACCTGCTGCTCGCTTTTTTAATCCAAAGACGAAAACTTTTTGCAGTCGCACCGAACACTGCTTGATTTATCGGAAGAAAAATAAAAGCAAAGAAGGATGCTTTGCCTGCAGCACATTTCCCTTTGCCTGCCTCCACCAAAACAGGGCTACGGTGGGTGGAAATTGATTATAAGTTTCCTACGGGTGTAGCTCCAGGGTTATACTGTCAATTCACTGGGCGGATATTATTTCTCGTGCCACGCGGGATCCATATTTTGTCAAGAATCAACCGATTCTCTGTGTTTCTTCTCCAAAAATATTCTAGAAACTTCTGAAGTTGTGGAGTTGGCCCCACGTTGCTCCTCTTCAGCTCCTGACCATCAACCGGAGCATTTTTCTGCAGCATCTCCTCGTGCATCAAGTACGCATCTCTCTGTTCAGGCAGGAGCACATGACAGAACGTGTCCCGTGTGCAGGCTGTCACCTCGCAGTACGGGGACCGTGTCTTTTTTCAGCCTCCCCCGCAAACAGGCGCCTGGTCTCCAGGACCGGGCAAGGCAAGCTGCCTCCTGCACCCCTTGCTCCGCCGTCAGGGACCCCCGCGCCCAGCACGGAGACAGGCTGGGGACCATCACAGTTTTGAGAGACTTCAGGAGATGCTAAACCATGCTTAGAGACACGGTTTAGTGGCAGACCTGGTAGAGTAGGGTCAATGGTTGGACTGCATGATCTGAAAGGTCTTTTCCAACCTAAATGATTCTATGATTCTATGAGATAAATAGGGAAAGAAGGCTCAGCTGTTCTGCCGGCATACATCAGGGCTACGTACCTCACCCGGCAGGGTAATTCACCCGGCTGGTGAATGCACTCGCTGCCCCGACGCCCCTTCTTGCTGGGGCGACCCGGAGGGGTGGTCTACCCCAGCACATGCACCGTGCCCAGCACGCACATCAGGTGCCACATCTGCTAAATGAATGCCGCGGGGAAAGCCATCCCCTCACTGGAATGGCGGCGTAGCACCCACCTACGCGGCCAACTCCTGACACCCCTAGGAAACAGCAATCCCATTTTAGCAAAGAATATTTATCACACAAACAAAACAGTAACAGTAATACAGAAGGACTATCAGAGCACAGTCTACCACTGAAGTGGCAAACAGAAGCACGTCTGCATAGTCCCATGGCTTCACTTATTAAGCCAGCACGGACACACACATATTGCTCTCATAGTAAAGCATGTCCATTGTCTACTGGGGTTAAAAATCTGTGACAGAATGCCTATAGGTACCTTTCTGACAGCACAGACGTATTTTCCTGCTAGGTAAAAGGCGCGGTAGATAAAGAGTCTCCTTGTCCACCTTCCCAAAGCACCGCTTCTGAGTCAGTATCCACAACCTTAGCGCTCTGTACCGGACAAGAACCATTAGTTCAGCCGTCCATGTAACACCCTCACCGCACAGACGATAAATCTCGACTCAGCGAGACTTCTGTGGGTAGGTGGAGGCAGGTAACTTCATACGTACAGAGGAGTCCCATCACTTGTATACACACACACCTGGGAAGAGTTCCCCTTTGCTCGTAATGCTACTGAGATACCTGTAACGCTTACCTACTTTTTTCTCTTTTTCCATTCATTCTGCTTTCTATAGTTACCGCTTGCCTAACTTGCATAGGTCAACGTACATAATGATTAATCAAAATAAAGTATCACACATTTTCTTCTATTTATGACACTTCCAAGTAACGTAGAGTCACTGATCTGAATTATTTTATCACAATGTTGTGTGCAACATACCGTACTGATCTGACAGAAGTGCCTAAAGATAATTTAAAAATCATGTAAAGTACGGAGGGGATTTGCTGTCAATGCAGAAAGCATTCCAAAGTGACCATAAACGGCATTTGTTCCAAATTCCAAGCTATTACACGAAATTACACTTTTTCCCTTAACCTCCCCCGAAACGCACAGAGAGAAGGGCGCCCAAAGAGCAAGGCGCAGGCCGTCGCTCTGCCCACGCCTGCGTCGCTGCCAGCTGCTGTCGGAGCCGCAGCTGCACCGAGCGGGAGAACAAGTTGTCCCGTCTGCGGGACGAGCGTGGGGACGGGGGGCAGCTCCCGGCCGGGATGCTGTTCCTTCCCACCGGGGAGCCGGGGGAACTCTGGTGCTGCCTGAGGAACGGCAGCCGGCGTGAATGGTCTTCTACGGCTTGAGTGGGCTTAAACGAATGAAGGTGGCTGATAATTAAAAGGAACGAGCAAAGACCCGGAACCACGCGGACGGCGAGCTGGAGAGGGCTAAAGGCTGCAGGATGGATGCTTGCTCTGCGACGCTGGCCAAGCAGGCCTGCCTGTTGAGGGATATTAATTGTTTAGCATAAATACCTAAGTTTTAATTAGAATACATTACTTGGGATTGTAAATATGGTGTGATCTGCGCTGTTTGCTTAGCTTTACTTAGCATGAGCAGCTAGATTTGCTGAAGCCTTTAGGCTGTGAGAAAGTTATTGTCCTCGGTAATTTTCCTAGCCGTTGGTTCAGTGCTGCATCTAGTCTTCGAGTACAGGAAAGCGTTTGATCTCACACTGATGTTTTGGTGGTGTTTCTCCCCAAACCGGGACTCTTCGGTTCCCCGTGTTCTGCCAACACAAGGAGCGTGAACCAGAAGATACGGAGGCTCCAGCCTTCGCCTGAAACTGCAGATCAACAGGATCAGAGCCTGCCTGCCTGCACACAGTAAAAGAATCCAATTCGATGTTAGAAGACCCCAGACCAAAAATCACCATTGGACTAGAAGACGCGTGGACAGCACATGCGGGGAGGGTGGATGGATCACAAGGGCACCATTGCTCCGGCACTCCTTTTGCTTGGGGTCCCTCTCTTTGGAGGCACCCAACCCGGGCTGTCCTTGCCGCTGTACCTTCCAATTAAATGAATGATTTTATGAAATCCAACGCCTGAGGCTCTGCTGCGGGAAACCTAGGGTGGAGCCTGAAGAAGGAGGACACGTACCCGGGCGTGACAGTGTGTGCGTGCGACACCGTGGATGGTGTGTGAGTGCTCGACGTCCCTCCTGCCTTTGCTCGTCCAGCTGGTAGCACGACATACCCGGACTGACGACATCGATCTAAACACATCGCCACCACGTGAAGCTATGAGCAGACCAAGGTACACCCGTAAGGCCATCTCAGAAGGAATTTGTGAATCCAGGAGATGGCTCCGGGACCCAAGGAGGGTTTCCCAGCCCCTGCGGTGGCAGGGCTGTCCTCAAGGCAGTGGCACGTCCCTCGGGGGCTGGCAGAGCTCAGGGAAGGGGACCCAGCCCCTGCTGCGGTCCGTCTGGCAGGGAAGGGGAAGAGCCGGCCAAAAAGACATACTTCTCTCGCTGCACATCATCTGCATGTTAAAGTATTTATGGCCTCGACATACTTGGCATATGAAAAAATACTACACGTTAGAAGAATGCTGGAAAAAAGTAATACGGCAGCAGTCCGCACTTTTTGAGAAACAGATGTTACTGATGGGGTTGCCGGGTGGCTACAGAGGAAGAGCGGAGGCTTGCAGGTGAAGGTCGCTCTGCCCAGGGATGGGGCTCCAGCCTCCGGCACGCCTCGAGGTATTCCTAGTGCAGCAAGCAGGAATCCAACGGCTCATTTTTCCTCTTTGGGAGACCAATGTCATATAAACCCCACGTTCTATCACTTGTTTTATCTGTTGCAGAATCCTGGCAACGCATTTCAGAATTAAAGCAAGAGCTCCTGAATCATTTTAGTCTCAATTCTTGAAGGCTATTAAACAGAAATGACATAGAGCGGTGTTAAGATTTCTCTTATTAAACGAGTGCTAAGAGTGAGATGGGATTTATTTAAAAAGATTAAACCCAATTTTGAATCAAATGAAGTATCCAAACAGTACGCTTTGCTCAGGTTTCAAAGCCAGCTGAATTATTCATGCAGCAGAAGTTTGTCACTAATCATCTAATACCAGATTTTTAAAACAACAAAATCTTCTGCAGCTACAAAGAAAAATACTATTTGTTCAACTGAATACCAGGATGAAGATTCAGAAACAGGATGAAAACATAGGAATGTTTAATATCCTCTTCCAAACTATGGACACAATTTAGGAATAAGAAGCTAAGATATACTCATGCTAAAATACCAAACGTCAAGCTGACCAGAAACAATACTCTCATTTCCTTAACTAAGGAGAGTTCTTCCTGTGGCTAATAAACCCATTTTCAATAGAAACATGTCGTTCATTTGAAACACACCTAGCACACTCAGTGTAACGAGAATGATAAAAGCATGACTATGAGATTACTGATTTGACACTATGCTGTGAAAAGTCACCCAGTCAAAAGCCACCCACAACTGACCATTCTGCAAATCCCTCCAAACCCTACGGCCCGGAGCACTCACGGAGTCCTCGGCCGGTGGTCGGGATCGCTTTGCGAAAGTCATGACCCACCATAAACAGGATTACCAGGCTGGGTAATCAAAATGGAGCGATGAACCCACAGAAATCTGCAACCGTGTTTAAAGAGCAGAGTACTTAAAATTAAAACTACTCCTTGTCAATCTCTGCATCCCACGCGAGCGCAGAATCTCTTCCCGCAATTTCTGCTTGCTCCTCCGAGGCGTCGAAGCCCTCTCAATACCCTAACTGATGCGCCGCTTTGAGGAGCGAAAGACATTCGGGAGAGTCACCGAACTGACCAATATTCTATTGAATTGGCACAGGAGAAAAGAAAAATGGCAACATCCTACTGGGTCATTGTGCAGGACTGAAATTAAGCTTTTTAGCCTCCCTTTTCTATAAACATACAGAAGAAAATTCCTTTATGCTGGAATTTCTCATGCTTGGTTTTAATCCAAATGTTGGGTTTCTTTTTTTCCCTTTCAGAAAGTCTAAGAAAAATCAATGGAACCCCTTAAGAGTTATATGAAAGCAGAAAGAAAAAACAAACTTTGATTTTATGTGGAAAAATGTGCCTCTATTTTTTGTTCTTGGAAAACCTACATAGACTCATTTTAACGGCGCAAAACTGGCATGCAAAACACTTTGTCCTTAAAGAAGGAATTGTGGTTTTAAAATATCAGTTATTAAAAACTGAAAAGTATGCATGGAACATGCTCGGTGCAGCCCAGTATCTCCCTGAGCCCAGCATATCTCTGTAGAAATATTTAGCGAGCACAAGTTTTGTCTTTGCGGCAATTAGAGAAGCTCGACGCTGGTAACTCTTTCACGGTGAAACGGTACGGGTAAAACTCGCTTCCGTGAGAGGAGCCTCCAGCGGGCGCATGGTAAGGGGCACGCAGGCACTTTGCCACGGGTAGATTTTTAGACGCACGGGGTTGCCAGTTCTTGCAGTAAACCTGGTGTTTTCACAGCTCCTGGAGTCATGGGATTACACCAGAGTCACAGCTTCCGCTAAAAAGTGGAAAGGAAAATGAAAAGCAAGGACATCTGACAGCCTTCAAAGAAAGAAAAATAAGAACTTCAAATCGAGCGCCGAATACTCCAAAACTACAAAGCGAATAAAAAGAATCCCAAAATACGAACACCTCATGATTTGGAGGATGGAAAAGGGGACACTCGAGGTCAGCAGCGTCATGCCCATCGAGGCGCACAAACGCAATAGTTATTTATCTGCAGTCATGAATGCCGTTGCAGAATAACCACGAATTCCAAACGTTTCAGGTGTCGGGAAACACCAATCACCGGCGGTACCCGCGTGGTGGCTCTGCCCAGGCAGCGTCCAGCAGCTGGCCAGCCAGGTACCGGGCTGTGCCCTTCCCACCATCCCGGAGGGCAGATCCACCTGGAGGGCTCCGACAGGAACTCCCCCGCGTTCACAGGGCAGCGGGCACCCCGAGTCCGAAGGCACAGCCAGTGCGAGCCAGGGAGGTGAGGAACTCGGCAGCCATCAGAAAGGCACTTGGGGTGACCCCTCAGACTCCTCCCGGCTCTGCTGTGTTTACGAAGCAGGAATTCATTATTTTTTACACCATCTACACTGAGTTTCGAGGCAAGCAGGCTCGGATGGGGACCTAACTGTGGGCTGCTCCCTCCAGAGCTGGCTGTAGTTTCTCTCCCCGTGGAGCTTCTTCTACAGGTCATCTTCCCAAACTGTAAAGGCGACTAACTATACAGCTCTAGATGATCAAGCGTGACAACTCACGTGCCCCTGAGAAACACTGAGATGCCGGACAGCTTGGCTCAACTGTAATAAAGTCCATTTCCACAAGTCTCAACCGACTGGGCTTGCTAATTCACCTTGTGAAGAGCACATAAACCAGCTTTGCACAACGCTTGGCCGCTCACCGCCGCTGGAAGGGTTGGCTGCCCCCACCGGCCCTCTGCTACGCAGGACTTGCAAGGCCAGGTTGGACGGGGCTTGGAGCAACCGGGTCTAGTGGGAGGTGTCCCTGCCCAGGGCAGCGGGGTTGGAACTGGATGGGCTTTAAGGTCCCTCCAACCCAAACCATTGTATGGTTCTATGACTTAGTGCCACTGGCAAGCGAGCAATGGAGATAACAAAGGTGTCCCCACACAAAAGACCTCCCGAGATAATAGAAAAATCACTCAAAACTAAGGGTGGAAAACAGTCATCCCCTCAGACACAAGTTAGAGAAGAAACAGAAAACTCATGTATTTTACACTAAGTGGAATTATTGTGTTGATCAAAAGCTAGGAAGCACCACGCCAGAGTACCGAAATGCCAAAGCTAGTAACATTTGCATCAAACTCATTATTTTAAATTGGTTCTACATCTTTGCGCAAAAAAAAGCCCATGGTAAAAATCTCTCAAAGGAAGAGGGAAACTAGTTTTACACATTAGCGATTTAGTCAGGTATAAAACAAGCAAGCCAAATGACCGTGTGATTTGTACGAGGTTAGAAAGCTGATTTACCACTGTGTGGCTGCTGCTTTTAAAAAAGCAGCTCGAAGTAATTTATTAAAGTTATCAGCCAAGTCGCAGAAGCAATCTGTGAAAACTAAGTATCAGTTTAAAATCCGAGTGAAAGCAAATATTCCAGCCCATTAACGGGAACAATAGTGCCGCAGCTTGATCCATCGTTTCAAGAAACTCCCGACGAAACACGAGGTCAGGAGGCGGAACCGAGGCACTTCGATTTCCCCAGCTCCTTCAGAGCCCGGATCAGGGAGCCGTGACGGAAGAAGGTAAGAACCGGCGCGCAGGTGGCGAGTTCCTGCAACGGCCAGACCCACCTCGTCCGCCTTCCGCTTCCCCCTTCTCCCCCAATCCCCCCGTCCGGTATTTTCTGTCCCGGCTTGTTTCTTGCCCCCTTCGCAAACCTCAGACCGTGCGGCTCCGAGGTCAAATTCCAGGTACAAGCGCGTGCAGCGCTGAATAAACAGGGAACATCAAAAAAGGCATTACTGAATATGGCTTCTGTATCTCTGCCCTGCAAAATGCAGTTTCAAATTCAGTACAAACTCTACAGTCAATAAGAACTTTGAGAGAGGTTACAAGGATTAAGTTTTGAGAACATTGACTATTTCAGTATCTATTTACGTTCTTTTACCGAGACACATACTTTACCACATGCGATACGTGAAGGCCGAAGTGAATGAGAGCCCAATTCATGTGCGCTGTGTGTGTTATCAAGGGTCCACAGAAGTTACACAATCTGGTTTTTATTACTAAAACTATAAAAAAGGGTTGTACTTGGTAATTTTAATAAGCTTGGGCTATTTTATAAACTGCTAGCTGTGAGCCTCCAGGAATGAAAAAATTTAAGAAGCATATGCTACTTTGGTAACAAAAAGCAAAAATCCAGAAAGGAAATTATTCGTCAAACTGCCTTAAAAGCACTGTTTGGTGAAAACGCGTAGCCAGGACGAAGAGGTGTGATTCAATAACAGCTACAAAAACCGACACCCGGAGCAGCACCCAGTCCCCAGCGACTCCTTTCACACCATTTTTCAACCCCCAACGCTACGGCCGGTCTGACTGAACTGAGCTCGGACACGCTCTCCGGCAGCTCCCCCGCCACTCCAAGGGTGGGCTCACCTTCCCGGAGGGAAGCGGCGCCGGACAGCCTCCTCCTCCTCCTGGACTGCGGAGCCGCTCTTCACGCTTCGAACCCAAGACACCACGAAAGCAGCAGTGCCTACAGCAGAGATGCTGCCAAGAGGGGCAACGTGGAAACCCCCAAATTTCGGCTTCCCGGCGCCCCCCAGGCTGCTGTACCACCACCGACTGATCCCATTCTTAGTGGCGTGAGAGCGAGCGAGCGAGCTGGGGAGCGTGACGCTGACCTGTAAATTGCACTTCCAGCCCCTAAATACATTGCTTAAAAGATATGAATCAGACGTAAAACTGCGCTCTGTCGTAAAGAATAATTTTTCAAAATCAGAAACAAACTATAAATAAAAGTCTAGAAGCTCTGGCAATCAAAACTGAAACATTTTAGTTTTATGAAGAGCTCGAGCTTCTTCACGCAGACTTTCGACAGATGCCTCTTCCAAAATCCCTTTCTAGAGAAGATGACCCGATTAACACACCTCCATATCCAGCATTAGCATAACCAGCGCAGCTTAGAATTCAAACTGGCTGTTCTTCTCACCTCCGCCTAACTCACACCATACTCCAAAGTGTCTCAATTAACCTTCAAATATTCTCCCCAATCTAGAAAGACGGAAAAAAAAAAAAAAAGAGACTTGCAGTGGTGTTAATCAGACTTCTTAGCACTGTATTTTCCACTTTTGGCAAACCTGGGGCAGATCCTCAAGTTTCCAAATCAAGCACTTTGGGCTACTGCTGTTGGATATTCCAGAGAGACCCCGGGAAGCCCTCAAAGCCAAGTCCTCCTCTTCTAAAGAGTTCATAGGCAACTTGGATTTCATCACTTCACGTTGCTCGGACGCCAGCCTGAAGTGCCTTCAGCTCCTCTCCTCCTCCCAACCCCCCGGTACACCGCTCAAGGCAAGCAGCCCCCTCCCTGACCTCGCACCTCCGGGCTTCCCAGCGCAGCGCCTGGCCCATCCATTTGGCGTTAACGCGTCCGAAAATCCAGTCTCCGAGGCAAGAGCCGCATCACCTGGTGCAGTGACAGCTCATCCGGCTGTTTGCTTCGGAGGGACTCCCTGTTCGGGCAGAAAGGCTGGCCAGTGCACGATGCAGATGGTCGTTCTGGAGTTTCAGCCTTCTACCATCAGATGAAATATTATTCCAAGGCAGCTACACAATTACAGCTTTCTGTGAATTCCAGTTAAGGCTGTTTTTCTATTTTCCCCCCTGCTTTCTTTTTTCTTTTGTATCATAAAACAGGGTTATGTTCACTTGCTTCAAACACGCGCTTTCAGGCAGGACATCACGTTCACTGCCGCTGCTACAGCGAAAGACATGCAGAAAAGCCTAGGAAAAAGTCAATACTAGTGAAGTGTTGCCCAGAAGACACAGCAGCAAACAGTTTTGGTGCCAGCCACCATCTAAGGATGAGAAATTCTGCAGGACTGTCAAACAGATGGGATTGATTCTACTTCCATCCTTGCTTCCAATTATTTAATAACCTGCTGTCACTCTCTCCTGAACAGAGAATAAATAGAGACCTTGTTTTAAGACAAATATCGAAACTTTTACTTTCGGTTACCAAAAAGCGTCTATGAATGCTTCCTATGAGCCCATTCTGAAAAAAGCTAAACCACCCCCACCTTTTTTGAACGGATATAGTTCAAGGGAGAAGACCGCAAAAGATCTCTGGAAACCAACTGCCTCCAAAACCTACAGAAATACTGAACCAGGCACTGCCCAGACCCGAAAATCACGCTCCCCCTGGGCACAGCAGAGGCAGAGCCCACCCCTCTCCCGAGCCCCCAGGGATGGAGGCTTTCTGGCCGGGGAGAGGCTGGTTTGCAGCGGGAAGCGTTTGTCCGTGGAAGTTCTCGGCTGGGGCAGAAGGAAGGCTTACGGCTCCCGCCAGCGCCTTCCGCGGCTTTCCAGGCAGGTGAGAAAAAAGGCTGATCCCGCACGGATTTGCAAAGAGCCTTTTCCCACAAGACGGGCTCTCCGCCACCAACCAAGAAAACCTCCTTTCTGTCTCCACCGATAAAGGGATCGCTGGTCCCAAGACCTTCCTAACGGTTGTGACTGGTGACCCTCTAAGAGACAAAAAGGCGCGTGCTCCCCCAGGCTCCAAGCATTTCCTAAACCGAGCAATGCCTGACGAAATAAGGTTGTCCCTGAGGGACTCTGAAGCCTTCAGCACCCGCTCCTGCTCCTCCCGGGCTCTGCAGAGTCTGGAAACATCTGGGCTCAGGAGCAGACTCAGTGGTATTCTAAGGGTGAAATGAAAGGGTAATGTTTTTGTTGGGTTATACCCAAATAGGGCAACTTTCTTTTTTTTTTTTCTTTTTTTTTCTTCCCCCCCCCCTCTGCAGAGCAGCCTCACCACAGAAACGCTACTATAGGTGTACTCTACATACAAGGGCGAAGGAGCAGCTTACCAAAATTTATTTTCTGTTAAGATTAGCTCAAGAAGGGGCTGTAAAACCACAACTGTTCGGTAGGGACACGCTGCTGGAATACAAACTCAAACCTGTCCAAATCCACGCCTGAGAGATGTTCGTTTTCCCATATTCACAGCCATAAACAAGCATCCCTTTCATAGCTTAACCACCTTCCCGCCTCTGGGAGCTGCTCCATCACTGAAATGAAGAGTAGGCACAGAAAGGTGATAAGAACACAGTCATTCTGCTTTTTAAGACACAACACCTCCAGACGGGGACACGTGAACTTGAAATATACTACCCGACACAGAATTCCTTTCCTTAAAAATACGCCACATGAAAAATATTTTAAAATAAACTAAAAAACTAATAAATGCTATTTTCAAGTTTAACTGCTACACTACCTTTGAGGAGCAAAAAGTTCCTCCCCCTATGAAATATTGATAGATGCAGATATAGGCACATGCGCCCACAGTCACCCCCCAACACCGGAGCGGGGACCTGGCAGTGAGCAGACACCACGGCTTTACTGGGACGGGGCGGGAGGACCGGGTGGGGAAGGGATTCAAGAGCAATTGAACCGCCAGAAAAAAAACCTGCTCTGTAGGGTTGTTGTGCTTTAAATACCTTCTTTTTTCATACAGCAAGGGATGCCAAGTTCTCTCCCGCAACAGAGGTCCAGCAAAACGCATTTGCGGCGGCGTAACGCTTGTCTTAAAATGTGCAAAATCCAACTAATCCCAGAATCTTCACAACAGACCCAGTGATCTCAACAAAACCAGCTCGGGACAGCCCCCTCGATTTAAGACAGATACATACATAGCTGTTATCTAGTAGGTTTACACACAGTTTAAATCTGTGTTACCTTGAATTTGCTTGTGCTGCTGAATGGACTACTCTGAAGCCAAATGCACTCAGCATTAAGCGATGCCTTCAGACACAGGCTAATAAGGTGGAAAAACTCATAAATACATTAATCTTTGAATGGATGTGCTGTTAAGTAGAAAAACTTCATTCCCCAAACAAAAATAAGTACAAACGCTATTAAAACAGACATCTTTTTTTAAGCTGGCTGTTATTAAGCAAGCAGAGGAGGGGTTTTCTCCCTCATTTTTTTTTTCTCATCAAGCATCACTTGCACCACGGCATAAATTAAGAAGGAACGTAAAGCATTTAATCTTTGGATGGCTTATACAGGAGACTGTCAAGCCCCTTGGAAAAAAACTTTAAGAACTTTCTGCAGTGTCGCGCACAGACGCCTCGGCTGGTTCCAAGGTCCATAGGACAGCAGTGCTGCACACAGACCCCGGCCGGGCGCCGGAGGAACCAGGCAGGCTCCAGCAGCCCAGGGTTTCGTCAGGAAATCACGAGCCCCGGGTTTAAGTGAGGAATTACTGTAACCAAAGCCATGAGGGGGAAAACTGAGTTACTTTGAAGGTAGGCTTCAAATACCTCGCTGAATCATTGAATCATTTAGGTTGGATCATCTAGTCCAACCATTGACCCTACTCTACGAGGTCCACCACTAAACCATGTCTCTAAGCAAAAGTCTGCTAACAGCCCCAGTTCTTGCTCTTTCCTTCTCCCCCTGAGAAACCACACTTGGGGAAGGCTACCGGAGAGAAAGAGAAAAAAAAAAAACCTCCCACATTTGTCCACGACGCCTTTCCTGAGAAGGGATTTTCTTGGTCCGGACTCGTACTCGGAGGCGCAAGTGCTGATGCTCCCCAGCAGCGCCCTCACTCTCTGCCACGGCAGGACCTGGGCTCCTCCTCGTACCATCTCTTGGACAGACAGGGACCGTGATGCGGGGATGCGCCATCTACTTCATCGCTTTTATTTATTTAACCGGATCAGGCCACATGCCCAGTTTTTCCTTCCCCGGCCTTCTTCCCAGCACCGTCCGCAGAGGGAAGCGGCGGCGGACAGGGCTGCTCCCGTCCCTCTCCATGCAGGAGGACAACAGCTCTCGCAGGAGGGATTTCTTCAGGTCACTGAGACCGTCAGGCCTTTCGCTTTTGTGCTCCATTTTAAAAATACATCACATCTTTTTCCATTTGGAAAACCTATTACCCAAACTGATTGCATATTTCTGTGCTATGAAAGATATTTGTGCAGCTCCTTATATTTTGGCCCACTTCGATCTACATTAAGCCCACAGCAGTACCACTGTATATCTATTCAGTTTTTCCTATGACCACGCAATCCTTGGAACAAAGGGAGAGGGAGCTGCAGCCCATAGGAAAATTATCATTTCAGAGGAGGACTTAGCTGTTCGATCAGCCTTGAAAACGTAAAGCGTACAACCAAGTGGAAACTCTGAGCACAACCCTTTTTACTACTTCCTTGTACACCAAGTACAAAGCACGGAGGTTTCCCCCCATCCACCGTCCTCAAACAGGCAGCCAGGAGTCGGTATGAAGAACAGGTTTCTACAACTACCTGCTGAAGCAAAGAGAGTCTCTCTGCACCTCTAAAATAGAGCTTTCTTTTCAGTTGGGTTTCCTCTTACTTTGGCCACGGGCTGAGGTTCCCCCAGGAACAGGGCAGGAGGCAGTGGGGTAAGAGCTGAGCTGGGACTCGGATGGCTTCAGATCTTCTGCCTGCTCACATCATCTTTTGCAAACGCTCTCCAAGCGATTCACGCGTCTCCCTACGGTATCTGTCTTGTAGACAGCAATTCTTTGGCACTTTACTGTGACGGAGAATGCTTCACAAAAAATGAGTTTCGATGAGAACTTTGGAAGAAGAGGGAGGCTTTACGTGGGAAAGGGCAATTTGTTCTAAGCGAGAATGGGAGAAATGAAAGGCAGGAGGAGAGAAAGAGACACAAGGGCTAGAAGCGAGGCAAATCTAGCGTTAGCCCAAATCTGGCCCTGTTAGAAAAACTTATAAAAACACACAAGAAGAAATAAATGGAGCTTGAGCAACCATCTGCATAAACTCTGACTACACTACACAAAGTAAGGATGAAGTATCCACTTGTTTTGAGTGACAACTTCAAGGAGGTGCAAACTAGACACACAAAAGAACTTCTGTATTATATTGTTTTACACCATATTGACATTTTACTTCAACCACTGTCACCTCCCTTCTCAATACTCCATCCCCCAGTGTCTTCTGCAAGAAGCCTGAAGCCCTGAATAAGCGACACGATGGCACTGCATTTTCCCAAGTTTCTGGAGCTTCCCCACTTTGAGAAGTCTTCTTTACTATGAATTTACTACATCTGAAAAGTCTCTATGAGCCTCTAGGAAGTGCTACGTCCTGGAGAGATGACAGGGATGAAGTCCAAGCCCAGCCTGAGAGCGACCAAAGGCTGCTCGGTCCGAAGGGGAAGGACGTGCTGAGGTGACCAGATGGGCTCTGTCTGTCCAAAGAGGCAGCCGCGACCCATCAAGCCCAGTTAATAAGTCGGCCGGGCTGCCAAGCACAGCAAAACGCAAGCGGTGAGAACACGTGCAGCAGGTTAAGGGAGTTCACTGCAGGGATGTAATTACTGTGGGAAGCCCGCAATAGGGCAGGGTGGCATGGACACAAGAACGTTCCATCAGCCTGCTGCCACCCGCACAGAGCAGCGCGCGCTCCGGACGCCGTTCTATCTCCCTAGCTGTTTATTCTGTTTTCCTGCATTTCGCGCTCCCAGAAGGCACTGGATTAGCAGATGTCCATGTGCCCGGGCAGGGGAAGCGCACAGCTTCCCATACCACCTCCGCAGTCCCCAGCCTGGACCGGCAGAGACCTCCAGGGCCGAGGGGAGGGTCCCATTTCACACCTCGATGCACATCCCAGCCCTCCTGAGAGCTCCGCACCCCGCTACATGCCCACTGCCATCGCCCCGAGAAGTCGAGATGCTCCGATGACTTTCCCACAGCAGCCCTGCTCCACAGCGGGTCCCTAATAACATCCTTCTTTGGGACGCTGGAATTAACCTTATCAAGAGTTTCCCCACGCGCTATAACCAGACGCTCAGCAGCAGTTCAAGTGTTTGTCTCCAAAATGCTATTTTATCGCAGTGTGTTAGGATATCACCAGCTCCTAGAAAGCTGGTTCTCCATTGAGTAACATCGTCTTGCCAGTCTGGGGGAAACCACGTTGAAACGATACATTAGTACCAAAACACGAACAACAAATGAGCCTTAATGCTTCAGTCTTGATGGAACAACGGTAATAAAAAAGCACTTGAAACAAATCAGAATGCCCTGAAACTGCTTAGATCCCACTATGCGCTTAACCACATGCCTGAACTTAAGCATGTTTTTAAGGTTTTTCCTGAACCAAGGCTTAAGTCTTTGCGCAAGTACCTCTAGTCTGAGATACTCCCGCCTCTATTTCAAGCGTGTTTGCCAAAGACAAGTAACTGTGCACATCTCTGTCTGTCCTGTGTAGAAACCTCTAACCACTCTACTGTCACTAAGAACGCCAAACCCACCGAGGGTAGGAAACTCTCATCAGCTCCTTTTCTCAAAGGGTGAAATTAAGACACGCAGTTAAAGGCTAATATTTAAGAAGACCCTGCTTTCAAGAGGTCTGTGCTAGGGGACTGTCACGTCAGATAATCAAAAGCAAACTCTGAGGATATGCTGAAACTCCCCAAATACCGACAGCTGCACATCACAGAATCCCCGGGGTTGGAAGGGAACCCTGGAGATCATCTGGTCCAACCCCCCTGCCACAGCAGGGTCACCTAGAGNTCCACTTGTGTGAAAGTACTGACCCTAAAGACACACGTCGTGCCTCCTCAGCAAAAAGGGATGACAATAAGCAAGCGAGGAACCCATCACAAACAATAGATCTGAGCGGGTTTGGGGTTTTTTCACTCTTGACAGTTGGTCTGCCTTGGAGGATTTCCCTGGTTTAACAGCTGAACACTGGACAGCAGGTAGGCTGCTGCAGGTCTGGCGTCGGCAAACAGCTGGACTTTCAGATAAGCGTAGGAGCCCTGGACGCGAAGGCCATAGTTTTCCAATCAACGAAACATTTTACTTGGTATCTGAAGTCAAAGATTAAAGATCTGTCGTACTGGCTCTGGCCCTTCCATTTAAAACAGGTAAGGTCAACGCTCTGTGAGAAGACAACACGCACACTTGGCATTGCCCCTATGTGAATGTAAACCAGACCCCAACTCAAACAAGGAGGCACAGGGTCACAAAACTTAGTTCCACGTGTAAGTGCAACCGAAAGGCATCGCACACCAACAACCGCCTGGCTTTTGTCACACGAGGAAGAAAGCTAATTGAGAAACTGAAGTCATTTTCTCTACAACAAAAGGGAGAGACCGATTTTAAAGCTTTTACTTCGCTACTTCTAAATGCTAAGCGGGCTGTGTTCTGCTTATTTACAATCTGAAACATTTGTAATAGTTTTTTGCGCCTGGTCATTTTCCGCACCTCCCAACAGCAGATCCAGCGCTGCACCAGGCAGAGGCAACCCGTGAGAAGTGCCACCTGCCAAGTCCCCTTTGAACTCGCCTCCACCTCCCTGAACATCTTGCAGTTATTTGCCCCCTTTTCTAAACCATATGCTCCGCTAGATGCATACCAATACTTCCTCACCAACACGTTACGAGGCGAAATGAACTTCAGTAACTCTTGAAGAGTTAAGCCATTAAACCTCCTGTAGCGTCTTGGCACGGTGAGCCTACCACACCAGTCAGACACAAAAACACCGTGTCCAGTGTACGCTCGCCTGGCAGTAGGTTAATTACCTTGCTCAGTAATCTACGTTAGATCAAACATCTCATTTACCGCCGAGACACACAAAACGCGCTCCCCACAGTCATCCGGAAGAGGAGGCACCATTAACACAACCTGACACGCTAAATCAGATATGCTCAATTACGTTCCTCATGACTGTTTGAATGATCTGATCTTTAGATGGAGGACACAAGGGAAGAAGATACCCAGATGTAAATAGGGAAGGGGCTGGGTAACTGAGGCAGGAAGGCTTGTTATAACCTTGACTGACACCTACTCCCCCCACGAGTAAGTCTGAGCCTAATGAGACGGACAGCAGAAGAGTACCAAGGTGAGATGTTACTGTGCAAGCACTAAAAGGAAGGAAAAGCAGGAAGGCAGCAGAAGGAGACACGGGAACACAAGAATTTAAGGACTACGACTACGTGAGGGGAGCATGCGTGCCCCGCCAGCGCTGCCTGGGTAAGCCGAGCCTTCTGCCTGGCCTTGCCATGCCCAAGCCAAGTGCACGTCCTTCCCGCGCTACAGCACGTTCCGCCTCTGAACATTTACTAAACCAAAGCCAAATAAAGAAAAGGCAAAGGATCAATCAGTGGACTTAAATCTAGGCTGCTGCCTCTGAAACTACAATTTCACCATCTGCCGATCCAAGTTCTTACGCGCTTTTCTCCTTCTACCCTTCCCTGGTAAGAGACCCCCAGGCTTTGGTTCCTCAAGCCCACAGAGCCCAGGGATGCCGTTACTTTCAGCTGACGGACGGCAGCGTGACGCTAGGATAAACTTCTGGAAAAAGCATCAGGTTTTTCATCAGCGCTCTTCCCTTCCCGAGGCCGGACCAACATTTCTGCTTCACGACGGCCCCACCTGAACGTGGGACGACTGGCGGGGCAGAGCAGGCTCTCGCGAGGGGAAGGCAGGGAACAGCAGCCCTAAGGACAGCGGGTACCAGCGGTGGCTCAGCAGAAGGCACCGCTCTGCCAGGCACGGCAAACCCCACCACCCTCCCCAGGACAGACACGGGGGCGCTTCTCCGCACACTGCCTGGACTCCTGAAGGATGCTTCTGCTTGATGAGGATAACTCAGCTGCAAGTCTGCCAGGTATTTGATAAACCCTATGAATATTGTGACAATAAACATTGCTACTTTGGCCCAAACAACAACAGAAATACACAGGAGAAACCTGCAGAAGCACCAGCTTTCTGAAGCACCCCAATAAAAACAACCGGCAGCTTAAATGTTCTTTTGCTACAACGAGTGCATGTAGACGCATGCGATTTTTTAAAATAAACAGGGTTATTTTCAAAGGATATTAAGCAGATGTGAAAGATAGGAATTTGCAAAACCGATGGCACGCAGATGACTCTTACTGCAAAAGTAGAAACTGTTTCAAAACAAAAGCGTTCAAACATTTTGGTTTTTAAATGCAAGTTCAGTTTCAGGAAGAGCCCATGGGCAAAACCTTGCTTTACTAGTGCAGATGCCAATTATTCCATTTATTTACAAACAAGCAATCAAAATTTAGCACCCTTATGTTCCTCGCGAGCATACATCTAGTGCTGAGAGCAAACACTAACCAAGACGAAATTCAGCGCGTCTGCCAAGCACACATCGGCACAACACACGATTTCGCCCCAGCACCAACAGGTGTCTCGTGAGTCGGGATTACAAACCACCTTACGCACGAAACAAAATTTGCGAGGTCTTTTACTAACTTGTGGCAAGCCAAGTTTTCTTTTTCTGTTACTTATGATATCAAACTCCTTTTAAAAGCTACACACGGAGTGAACTGCTCCCACAGTGACTCCCTTCGCTTTCTCCAAAAGGTAAGAACCTAGCTAGCTAGGTTCACACTGGAGAGCGTCTAAATTCCTTTGAAGTCAAAAATAAACCTTTCCAGTAGACACATGGCCCTAGAATTTCTCACTGTTGTTCCAGTTTCTGTTAAGCCATATTATCTCACTCTTCACATCCTTAGGATACGCTGAGGATCAAATATTCTAGCTTGGTTGAGAGACGCACGGTAGAGCAGCAGAGAAGCCAGAAATGCGAACTTCAAGTTACTTCTGCTAACCGGGGAGCTGGCGGGAGGAAGAAAAAAAATAAATCTGAAATCCCATCGATCTTCCGGATTATTTATTTATTTCACACTCACTTGCTTAGAGCTCCAAAAGGCTGTCACAACAGCTAGTGAAGTAAGCAAGCAGAAGCGCTCAAGAAGGTGGATTTTGATACATGAGCGGTTCTCAGGGCCGTGGAGCAGCAAAGCCACCGCAGCAGCTCTGCCAGCCAGGATGTCCCCAGGCAGCAAAGTGACCCGCAGCACAGCAGCGCGGGTGGCCCCTACGGTCGGTCCGGGCAAGGACCAGAGCGGTGACGGTCTCACACCACACCTGTGCGGTTGGTGTCCAACCTGGCCGCGTGGTGGGGGGTTCAGGGGCTTGAAAAAGCCCCTCAAAGACTGCAGGAGACAGCTTGGGTGGAGATGAACACAGACCATAGCGACTCAGGAGCATTTACCCACTCTCCTCCTCAAACAAAAACCATGTGTTCTCCTAGTCCAGCCCCTAAAACCATGGAAAGCACATGAAGGGCTTCTCCTGGGTGCTATGGGAAAAGAGTGGCAATAAGCCACACAACCGGGAAACCTCCAGTTCTTTACTTAGAACCCCTTTGGTATCCGCTGTCTTCTTCCACCTGTGGAAGTTTGTGAAGACAGCAACTACTTCACTTCAGTTCACTGAAAACACAAGGCGAGCAGCTTGTCAGCCACATGGCAGTCTCTGCCAAAGCTGCTGTACTCCTTAATCTAATTCCATTTAATCCAATTTATTGTCTTAAAGCGCTGTCTCACTTAACACAAGAACTTCATTCAGGATTACTGCTAAAACACAGCCATCAACTGCCAGGGTCTCATTCATGCCAAGACCTGCCCCTGAAGCCATGTCCATCCAGGCAGATGTCTGCACAGCCTTGGTAAACACAGCACGCTCTCCTAAAAAAAAAACCAAACAAACCACAAAACCCAAACAGAACACACCAAAGTGACAGCAGCTGATAAGCTCAGATGTAAATACCAGCAGTATTTTCCTTTCTTTAAGTAAGGGAAGTCGAGCAGTTCGGTTGCGCACAGCCCTAAGCCCCGAATCAGGAGTTTGAGACGTTCATGCGATTTCTCGCGCGGGGACCGAGGCACAGCGCAGAGGAGGGGAGGTTTGCTCCCCAGTACTTATCGCAAAATGGAATCCAATCATTGACATGGGGCATGTGACGGGAAGAGGGAAACCTATTTCCAAGAAGGGATACTTGTCGCAGGCTTGTTCATGCGATTCCTCTCCTGAATAGCAGCGGAGTACCCACTACATCAATCTTCCTGGATGCTGCAGTCATGTTCCACCACCGCTCCTGCTACTTAAAGAGTACAAGGTAAGTATTGTTAGCTTGCTTTACCACATGATTGAATTAACGCATGGTATGTGTACTCAATATATGCCCAGTCTTTCAATATGGGATTTGTGCACCAAGCCAGTCCTCGCATCGGCTGAAGCCACAATGAAATACCACGCGTTCTCCACTAACACAGCCATCGGGCCAGCACGGCTTTGAGAAGGAAACCGTTGAGAGACGTGAACCACTCAGTTCGCATATGATACCTTCTGATGAAACAGAACTGCATGTAAGAAAACAAAAAGCATGCTTATTTCACAAATAAACCCTTTAAAACTTAAATCTGTTGCTATTCTTGGACTACAGGGCAGCCCGGGATTTTGCTACCCGAGAAGCACACAGTGACGATTTGGGCGCCAAATTCTACATTCACTCACCAAAAGGTCGTCTTTTAAGTGACTTAAAATGACTTCTTTAGTAATTTTCCCATTTGTAACACCTCATGAAAGAAAAAAGGGAAACCAACAAAATGTGGGTTTGATTTCTTTCTCTCACACCAGTGACATTCTCTGAGTTTGAGCAAAGTCCTTAAATTATCCCAGAAGAAAGCAGCAGGACTGCAGACATCAATATCTACCGAGGCATTTTGAAAGGGATTTAAGAAATGAAGTTCTTTAAATGATACCATTAGTGATGTGCAGTTAAAAGCAACAAAAGCTGCTTACAGAGGGGTAAAACACCAGACCTTAATGCCACTAAAAGAGCCTTACCAGACCATCACAATTGCTAATAGCCACAGAAGCTCCGGGGATGTCAGTTATGTCTCCCACATAGGCGCAGTTGGTCCACAGGGGCTCTCTTTTCCATAATCTCTCGGTAGCTGTTCTAGTCTGACTCGTGTTCCCACCATCCTTCCCAGTTTCCACAGAGTCTTCGTACCACTCCACCACGGCCTCGGGAGCCACCAAGCGAGTGTTGGGTTTCAGCCGGAGATGGAATTCCCTTCCAAAGGCAGTCACGTTAAAATACAGCTGTTTGGGGCTCTGGGATACCTCCCGCGCTGATCTTCTTTGGTGACTCGCAGAGAGGATATTGGAGACGTAGCTTCCGTCTGCATTGGTACTAATTGGAATCACTAACCCATACGGTCTCGGTCTGCTTTTTCGTAATTCTGCCAAGAGAAATACCCAAAACCAAACTAAAATTAGAACAAGAGCATGGAACGAGCCTGAAGACTGGAGACATCTCCCCTTCCAATATTCCCAATTTAGGATTCCTGGTAGAGCTACTCTGAATCACTCCGCCGACAAGCTCAGCTGAAGAACGATAGAAACCTGTGCCGCTTTTGAAAGGACAGGAGACAGTGCCGCTTACCACACCAACGGGCATTAAATTGTCTACTAGACGGCTCCTCTGGATATGAGCACACCAAGGCAATGTGTAAGGTACGTGTCGCTGCGCTCTCCAGCCGGAACGCTCAGGCTTACAAATCTTCACGTGGGTACCCTACAGCAAGGCTTTTAATACTCTTTACACTATTAATTGTTACCATAAAAATGCTTTGTACCACTTTTGCCCAGACACTGAGAGGACACGTAAGAAAGAAGAAAAAGCGCTTGACCCACCACCACGTTGAGCAAGCTATGACAGACCAGGGATAACGTGAGAGGAAGGGCATTTCAGCTTCAGGGAAAGCATGCGGATCCCTCCACCGCGGACAAGCACCAGGAGCTCTGCCCAGTTTTGCACCTCAAATAAACACACATCGCAGACGCACACATTAAGCGCATGCAAAATACCCTCCACATGCCAAGATTTTCAAGAAGCAGGTCTTTCATGACTCTATTTTCATAAAACTTACAGAGAAAACCCTGAGATATTAATTTACATTTATCCGGGGAGTTTCCCGGGGTTTAGGTTTGCTTAGCAGCCTCAGAAGAGGCAGCAACCCTTTTGAATTCTCGTCTAAGAAACGCCATGCGACCCCTTCACACACCTTACAGAGAACTGCTTGCGCCTGTGGCAAGACCTCCATTAAGGTTTAGAAAATGAAGCGCTATGCGTGGTTATATCTGCGATTTGCCTATGTATTCCTGCAGTCCTGGAAAACTGAAATAGGGAGAAGAATCCGGTGGATCTCACACACCACTGATAAATTGATCAATGTCAGCAGTACCTTCTCCCTCTCCAGATCTCCTCCAACAAATCCCCTTACCCAGCAACTTGCCGTTGCCCTTCCTCTTTGCGTAACTTGAGCCACGGAGTTCAAAAAGAGAAGCTAATGATTAAAAAAAAAACCCAACACAGAACTTGACAAATTGGTCCCTAAATCCTGCACTGGGCTGCAATAGGCAGAAGCTATACCCCCAGGTATTACCCCCAGGTAATACCACAGAAGCTCAACGGCAGAGGCCGAGGTGCCCTGAACACAAGGCGTCCTTCCCGGGAGACCTCTCATCAGCGTCACAGCATCCCCGGGTACCGGAGCCGTGCGGCCAGACGAGGCTGTGGGCAGCCCGTTGCTCGCAGAAGTTCTCTGAAGGTTCATCTGCTTTAGCAGAGACAAAGCCACGGTAGAAAAAAGGCAACAGCAAGGAAAGCCCCATTTCCTATCATTTTTTTGCGGTTCCCACCAGTCACCTCAGGATTCCTGCCTAATCAGCAGCACCATTAGCTGACTGGAAACCTTCCCACTGGGTTCTGCATGTGCCTAAGTGAATACAAGCCTCCCCCACCCCCAAAAAGCCTCTTTCCCTGTAACCCCCTACCTGTATCCTGAAAATAGCATTACTAGCCTAAGAGAATTAATTTTTTCCCTCTCCACGCTCTGCTATTCTTAGGCACTGATGAGAAAAGGAGAGGAATCTTCTCTTCTGCTCAGAGACCGGTCTTCTCCCATTCCCGCTTACCGCACTTGCAGCCCTGCGTGAGGACACACACACACACACACACACACACGTGTGCACGCGTTCCCCCGTGCCTCGGAGTCGTTTCACACCACTGTGAAACAAGTCCATCAAATGAGTTTTATCTTTTCTGTGAGACCTTCGTAATCTGGCAGTAATGGGAATATTCCATGTCCAATTTTCATCCCGTAAAAGGAGAAGGAGAGACATTCCCAGGCCAGGTCAAGCTGTGGGCCAAACTGCTGCTTAGAACTGGACCCAAGCCTAAGTCTGACTACCTGTGTGTTCAACTGTGTCACGTTAAAAAGACGCTCAGTACATAAATCATCATTCCCTGGCTCTTCCCTTCCCGAGAGGTCTGGCTAAAGCAATACGAGAGTGACATTACTGATACTTTCCATTTCCAAAAGCTCCACGATCAGGTAGCTCAGATGCTACCGCTGAGTGCCACTGAGGATTCCTCCAATAAATATACTTAATTAAACGAGCTAAATTTTACCTACTCCCAGTGCGAATCACACTTGAACTGAGAATTAATAGAGAAAAAGCTCAGTAGCTAGCTCCTCTCTCCTGGTAGCAGCGGCTGCTTATTTTAAGAGCCTCACGCATTCAGCAAATAACTTTAGGAGGAAAATGTTCCTGATGGCTTCATATAACTGTTTTTTCTGCAGTTTTGGTTGGGGGTTTTTTTTGCCAGCGACTGAGGGATTTGACAGAAAAACAATGTGTGGTACTAGTAGGACATGCATGGGCATTTAAATTCTTGCAGTTCTTTACATAGTAAAGAAGTTCCTTACCATGTTCAAGCGCGTTGCCCCGGAACGTGCTCGTGTCCTACAGCAGCACCCACAGGGTGGTTGGCAGCCGCAGCCAACTCGACCCGTTTTGCCACACACCTACAAGACCAGGTTCTACAACTGGTATCCTAATTAGGACATTACCCTTCGGATAATTCCCATCTCAAACACTGGGAATTCTGAGTCAGGATCACTAATCTCCCTCCTTCGAGAAGGGAGCAAATTAAAACTCTAAACTCATTTTTATTAATTAGACACCAGACCATGAATAGGAGAGAGCGCTGCGGGGTTGTGTATCCTAACTGGGTCAAAGCCAACATCTAGACCCTCGCATCGCCCGCGCTGCAGATTTTACCCACAGACTCACATTCCTCCCTTCACCTCGCCGAGATTCTTCGTGGCTTTTTTTTTTGGTTTGTTTTTTTCCTTTTTTTAAAGCAGGATGCTCAATGCCAGAGCCCACAGCCTGGTGATCAAATTCTGTGTTCACCGCACAACTGAGAAACTGCTTCGCCCACCTTGCAGCATTATTCCCAGTTATTTTGCTACTAACAAGAACAGCCAGCTAGCCACAAGAAGGTAGGAACAAAGGCTGGAAAATAAGAACTGTCAAGTTTTTGAGTCAGCAAAAGCCTTTTCCAGAGTCTCTAAATGCTGAGCTAGAAGAGGAAATGCCTTTCGTTCAAAGGCAATTAAAATTAAATGTGACATGACTGAATACCGAAGACATCTAAACTCCTCCACTGACTTACGTTACCCTTTTTTCCACAGACTGTATGGTGGTGGGAAACGCTATTCCAGCTGTAGGTGTTCCCTTTCCCAGGCTAAAATTTCAGAGTCGCTCTGTTCTGCTAATTCAAAGCTTACAGTCATGATCAGAGAAGAAACGCAGAGCAACAGAAAAAGCACTTAACTTCAAATTTTCCTCATTTTTTCATCTGGCTTTAAACTGCTGCTCCAGTTGCACAATGTTTAGGTTGAAAGGAAGCGCTTAAGAAAGAACATCGCATTCTTTCATTGTGTGCCAAAACATAATTAGCTAGAGAATGCCTCTGAAGAAGCCTGTCCGGACTTTTTTTTTTTTCCCCCCTCAAATCCACATGAAACCGAAGAATTAACACCACTGGCTCACCGCGGTTGTCTTCGCACTGTAAAACAACCCTTGACAACGGAGGTTCAAGAGCCCTAAACTGCATTTGGAAGATCATTACTTTTTAGATACAAGACTTCGTGAAACACATTGATTAAAAAGTGTTCATGTGGTCGCCCACAGCAAAATTCCAAATGCACAAATAACCACTTAGAAGATTTCAAAAGCACAGCCTGAAGTGAAATCAGTGCAATCAGTGGAAAAGCAAGAATTTCTGAAAATTCAAATAAATTATTTCTATGTCTAAACCAAGTTGTCCAAGCTTGAAGACGTTACTATTTTTCTTCTTTTAATAAGTGTTTAAACCTCATCTCGTGTTCATTATTCTGATTGGGTTTTTTCCTCACACTGCACATAAGTAAATTCTGGAAACGGGACTCTCCTTTTTCCAGCCCTCTGCGTTGCAGCCGGAGGACCACCTTTTGTGAACAAATTCATTTTCTGATGGCAGGAGCTCCCTCGCCTGTCACCGTGACCTGTGAAATTATGTCCACTGCGGGAAGGCGCTGGCAGCATCATTTTTTCCCAAACATTTTCTGAGGCATGGCAATGAGATGTCGATTAATTACGATGTGCGGTAACCACACCTGCCTCTTTATACTGCTAGCAAATATTTCGGTTGGGACAGCGATACGGAAACCTGGTAACATCCTACCAGAAGCACAGCTATTTTGGCAGAAACAATGCCGGGTACCACGCAAGGAAACAAACGTGCGGGAACTGCCGACATAACGCCGTCCACGCCGCCCCAGCATGGGGCTGTATGGTGAGTCCCAGACTGTCCCATGCTGACGCGGTGGGATGACCGGAGAGCCACCGTCAGCTTCCAGAGCTCCCTCTCCTCTCCTGGAGGATGTACCCGAGCGTGGCTCACAGGGTCAGGAAGCTCAGCTACCTCGGCAAAAAGGTCTGGACCTAAGGTAACACCTCCAGCGCATCGCTGTGCCTCCATCTTCTCAAGGGAATTCCCAAGCTACGATGCAATGGGATTGCTGGATGGCAGGCATCCAGCTTTGCAGTGGAAGTACTGGAAAAAAAATAATTACCTGCTGCTGCAGGAATTAAGAGGAGAGCATTTCGACAGAAAGACTGTCACGGGTGCCCGTGTGCTGAGAGATTACCCCTTCCGTCCCGCAGCTCATCCGAAGGGGATGAGCGCTGAGCTCTTCCAGGCGCTCGGCAAAGTGCTGTTTCATCACAAGGAAAGATGCTGCAGTGCCAAACAGACGCCGGCACCGTTTCCTGCCTTCACCGTTGGTTGGTGGTTTCCGGAAATGAAGAAGCGGTTTTGGCCCTTCTCTTTCAACAACCCGGCTCCCGTCGGAACCGCTCCGTATTTACCTGCCTTGAGGTGGCAGAAATGCCCAGAGAGAAAGACAAGACAGGAAAGGGGGATGGATTTCTTGGGAATTCCCCCGCCGCCGGCACCTGCCGAGGGATGAGGCTGTGCAGTACAGTTCAGTGCTCGGGGCCGGACGGCTAACGGCAAGAAGAGAGGCTCACATGCTGTACCTCTCTCTAGCGTCCTCATTCCTTCGCTGCCGACTTGGCCCAGGGACACAGACAGCTCCAGAAATTCTTTGTGGTATTTCCTACAGCCTCCGCTGAGCCGCAGGCGGCCGTGTTTTATCCCGGCTGCGGGGCAGCCTGGCACCGCCGTTCCGCAGGTCAGGCGTCCCAGTTCTCCTCCAGAAGGAGCACGGAGCAGCGATGACGCTCTGCCGTGTGGGAGGCGCAGGCAGGAAAAGGGAAGATGCAGCATCACTCCGAGTGCCGGCACCTTCAGCCCTACTATTCCACGAGTGAAAACCGGAATGATTTCCTCCCGACAGATTCCAGGCATTTGCAGTACATTACGCATTAATGCTATTAATTAAGCATGGGTAACTCCCTATCTCTAAAATACATTCTGTACCGATATTAAAAAAAATAAAATCCTGTATGCTTTGATTTGTCCTATGTGACTTTCCAGGCTATGAGAAAAGATCAGGTGCTGACGGCAGCCAGCCCTGGGCCAAACCAAAATATACAACACCGACGCAAAGTGACACTTAACAGGGACTTAAAGGTAGGACAGCCCATCTGGAGGCAACCCTAAGGCAGGTTTTACTGTCGTCACTAAAACTCTGAACGGAGAAAGCCGTACTTTTTGAATCAGAATTTACAGCGTCAACGCTACTTTAAGTACTAAGACTTTAAAAACAAAAAGCGTAGGACAAATGCTGAGGACAGCGAGTGTTAACTAGCTATCTGTGCTTTGAAAATACAATTTCTCCTCAACAAAACGCCACCGATCCCTGGAAGCTAGAGCTACCTACAGACAGTCTGGCCCTTGACAAGCCACCAGGCTCTCAGCCTTGCTTGCCTGCGCCAAAAGGCACCGGGAATGCCGTGGGGCTGCGCCGAGGAGCCACGGACGGGCCAGCAGCGCTCGCTCGCTGGGCACCAACCAACCCCCAGTCCCACGCCCAGGGGGTCCCGCACTGCCCGGCCACACGAGGGGACACGTGGCGCCACGGACTCACGGACCTGCGGGTGGACAGACCTGCCAGCCAACGTCCTCTTTACCCGCCCCTTCCCAGGGAGAGGAGGGCGAGACCACATCAGCCTCTGAAGCCCCCGAGGTGCCACGAGAGCCGGGCAGAGCGTGTTCCACACGGAGCACATCGACCTGGCGCTGGGGGCTCTGCCTGGGGTGCCCGATTCACCCTCTGCCATGCAGTATCAGCTCTCTCCTGTGGTTCCCGCACGCCTCAAATGTTCCTGACTACAGCAGTGCTGGGACCGGGAAAGAGAGGGAAAAGTTAAAGCGGGGGCGGGGGGGAAGTTACTTTCCAGATTAAGGAATTTTGTCTGATGTACTGTATAATTTAAAAAACGCATTCCTGTATAGCTTATGGTTTCTGAAATTCAAATACAATCCGCTTCTCATGGAAACGACTAGAAATAAAACAGGGGATCAGCATACCACTGGAAAAACCGCCTGTTTGCCAGTTAGGTTTAAATGTACCTAACTGTCCCAGCTCCCATTATTCACTGATCGCAGCGGAAATCAACCTAAGCCCAGAAGAACGCAGTGCCAGAACTGAAATTGAGACAAGACCTCCAAAATTTAGAGAAATACTTGAAATTCTTTTCTGTACAAAACCTCAGATCAAAACCTGACCCAAAACCTCAGAACTGGAGGTCTAACGGCAACTGGAAACAGAATTGCCCGGGGTCCACTCCCACCGCTACCGCTCCTCTCACCGAAAAGCTCCAGAGCCCACTCGGGCGCAGACACTCGCGCTCAGCAGCACGCTGTTGAAAGGCTCGTTTCACACCTGGGCAAGCTACGGAGCGTGGAAGACAGCGTTCCCTCGCACCGACGCCCCGGGAGAGAGAGCGCCAGCTTCCGCATCCTTCCACCACCTCTTCCACCCCGCAGAGCGCTGCGTTAACCATTAGTTTAAACGAAGGCAGATCTTCTGAAACTAAACTTTTTTTCTAGCTAAAAGAAAAGGTTGAACGCTTCCCAATACAGGAGGAAAAATGGTACAAAGACACGGTTTGCCCTGGCCAAACGGAGCAGGCATTTCCTCCTTGATTCAGAAATGAAGACGGAGGGTCTGACCCGGAGCCGATTTGCCGTGACACCCAGAGGGCTGGTTTAAGCACGCTGCGGTTTTTAACTTTTGTTGGTTTATATTTAAGAAGGGAAGCACGGACGTATCAGGATGCAAGAGCGCATAATGAGAGGGCATGCAAATTCAAGGCATGCCACATCACTCTGAAACTACAACCGCTCCTGGGTGGTAACGGTGTGGGGGTACCCAAGGGGATGCTTCCCTGCATACAGATCATCTTTCCAGAAAATAAACTAGTTTGTTGAGCTGACTTCTTTTATTTCCGTTTTGATAGCAGCAATAATAGTTAAAAAGACTTACCTATTCGGATCTGTTGTTCTTTACCGGCCTGCGGAAGAGAAAAGAAACACATGCACAAAGTTGTTAGCGAACTGACTATGCGACGTGTGACAGCAGAGAGCTTCTAGAAGGCTGCAAAAAAAAAAAAATCACTTGTTCTGTACGATTTTCACCCTTCTGCTTTAGGTTTCCAGGGACGGCATTTTTCCCGAAGTGAACAAACAGCTCCCGTACTAAGTTTAACAGAAATAGAGCCGCTAAGAAACCCAGACGCTGAATGACCCCCGTTCGTTACGTCGCGACGCTCTTGCCAAGAAGTTTGCTCGGCGCCCCAAAAGGCGGCCTTCACGCCAGGGCGAGCGGCCAGTTGGGAGCGGGGCGATGCGGAGGCGGCTGTGCCCGCGGCTCCCCCGCAGGGACACCCACCCGCACCTCCCGAGGGACGCGGGGACACCGGGGGGGCTGCCGCCGGCAAACCGGGGATGCCGCCGCTCGG